>PVIY010001377.1:0-152839 GCA_004026745.1 Myrmecophaga tridactyla | reverse complement strand
GGCCAGATTATGGAGCATTCAAAACACACAACATTTATCAATTAAGTTGCCATCTTATATGGATGTGGTTCCTGGTGCTCAAAAACAGTAACATCAATGATCACAAATCACTGATCATCATAACAGATATAAGAATAATGAAAAAGTTCAAAATGTGAAAATTACTAAAATGTGACACAGAAACCTAAAGTGAGCACATGCTGAAGGAAAAATGGTGCTGATAGACTTGCTTGATGCAGGGTTACCACAAAACTTCAATTTGTTAAAATGCAATATCTGCAAAGCACAATAAAGTGAAGCACAATAAAATTAGGGACATATCTGCACTAGCACTTACTAGGGAAATGTGGGCCTTCTCCGCAATCCCAGAGGATTCAGGGTGGTGGTGGGAGTCTGCAGAGCCAACATCTTCAGGACTTCCATCCAGATGTTCCCGTTGCATATTTCAGTGTCACAGGTTTTGCCCATTGAAGCCCTAAACTTCACATAACTCACATTCCTTGGTTGAGCATTCACATATCTTTGACTCTGTAATTTTAACAGTTACATCTTTAGCTTACCAGTCAGTTGTGTTTGCTGCGCTCCACAGGAGATAAGCGCCTCTTTGGGAGCTACCAGTGAGGCCCTCTTGTTAAAGCTGATGAGAGGCCCACAGTTTCTCTTTATCCTTCTTCATGTCATGAATACAATGTATGAGTAACTAGCTAGCTTCCCTGTTTTTTGAATGTATTGTTATCCCCATAGATCTCAAAATGCCAGAATCATCACCTCAAAATCTCATAATACCCAAATCATCACCTGGAAAAGGATTCTTGTCCATCAGGACATGTCCTAGGCCAGCACTGGTGACATTTTTAGCAACTGTACCATCAGCTTGCACCCGAGACTATTTGTGCTCCAACTATCAACCAGGATGGTGTTCTCTTCCCCCATCAGGGTAGTGATTCAGAAAGTCCAAACTTCCTGTTTTCTCTAGGTGCATGGGTGGTTCAGTGGTAGAATGTTCACCTTTCATATGGGAGACCTGGATTCGATTTCCTGACCATGCACCTAAAACAAAAAACATAAATCCAAATGTACTATTTCCTCAAGCAATAGTTGCTCCCATTTGTTTTAGTTCAGTTTCTTGAGAAGCAGATGCAAGATGGCATTAGAAATGTGAGAGAGTAATTAGGGAAAATACTGATAAGGGAAATTAGGAAGATTGCCAGAGGAGCCTGGGAAAGCTGAAATCATGAGTCAGATTTGATTCTTGTGAAGGAGAGATGGGAGGAAGGAAAGTTGAGTGGAAGAATCTTACTTAGTACAGTTCCAAGGAAGTTTGGCAGGGCTAACGGGGAGTCCTTGAAACAAAGATGGCTGTCAGATGTCCTGCATCTCCTAGGAATGGACCTACCTTACTATCTCTGTCTTGCTCAGTCAGTGCCTAGGAGCATCTCTTGGGGAGTATGGCTTCAGTCAAACCCAGTAATAGATTTCAGAGCACAGTTGCCAGGATCATTGGTGAACTACACTCCCTGTAACATCTGAGAGGCATGGCAAAGGGAAGCGATTTCCTAGCTATTTAAAGCATTTTTTATTTTCCTTTCTTTACTAGATTTTCCAGTTTTTCATTGTTACTTGTTTCCTTCATTTCAACACTGACCTTCCTTTTTGCTTCATAGCTAATATTTAGACAAAATTGTATTTAGACACTAACGGTTGAGTAGTGAAACTGGAGACCAAAAGAAAAAAAACAACCCAAGATAAAAGCTTGGAAAGATCAAGATGTGAATAGTGGAATTTTGAGGGACTAATAATAATATATGTCTAAAACAGATGTTGAGAATTGAATTTTAATATTGTTTTCCCATCTCCTCAAAATTAGTTATTAACCTATTCTAAAAAATATTACATTTTTTTCTATATGGTATGACAAAGGCCATCTACATCAAAAGCACTCCATTATCTCTTTGTCTCTTGGGCCCTTTATCCCTCCTTCCAAATGTCTTTTTGTATATCCCTTAAAACATCAGAGAGGTTTTCTATGTGTAACTTTGTTGCTGTCTCAGTAGTGCACTTCACTATATAATTTTTTTTGCTTTAGATTTTCTTAAACAAGTATTCAGAAATATGAGAAGTTTTACAAAATCAGGCCTATATTATCAGGTGATGTTAAACTTGTCTCACTTTTATATGCAGAACACTCCTATTAAAGGCATCTGTCTAAAGCAAGGGTCTTTCACTGATGCTGTCTGCACAAGGACACATGAAAGTGGGCCTGGACCAGACTGAGGAAGCTGGTATGAGTCAAAGAGGTACCCATCTGTGTTTTAATTGGCAGGAAGGCAACATTATGTGCATGCTTACAGGAAATGTTTTGTCTGTGAAAGCAGTTTATTCCCAGAGCTTTGTTTTTATTCCTTGGAGTTTCCCTGCAAAATGAGCCAAGCAACCAAATAAGCTGTTTGCCCCTCAATATAATTTGATGAAAAATAGTTCTGTTTCTGTAGGTGTGACCTGGGATATTAACTTTTATTATCTCTAACTCCATTTCATCCCATTTAGCTTTGCTCTTAAAATTCAGTCATCATTGCCAGCTTGGTTTTCATGTGACTTTGGATCTGACAAATCAAATTGGCATATTATCTACCTGAGAGAAAGAATTTTTGTAGTACCTTCTGTTTCTGTTGACACATCTTTGTACTCCCAGCTATCTTTTTCCACTGCTGAAATATTTTTTCAGGATTTTTTCTTTATTGGAGAAGTTGTGGGTTTACATAGCAATCATCCATAAAATACAGAATTCCCATAGACCACCCCACCACCAACACCTTGCATTGTTGTGGAACATTTGTTACAATTGATGATGGCACATATTATAACTGTACTATTAACTAAAGTCTATGATTTAACTTAGGGTTCACTGTTTGTGTAGTGTAATTCCATGGATTGTTTTAAATTTTATTCTGGCTCCGTATATATGACCTAAGATTTTCCCCACTTTAATCACATTCAGGTACATATTTCAGTGCTGTTAATTATGTTCACAATGTTGTACTCCTATCACACTATCCATGATCAAAAAATTTCCATCATTCCAATAAAATGATATTTTAACATTTTGATAGAGTCAGTAAGTTGTTGCCTTTCCTCAAACTGTTCCAGACCACTAGAAATACTAATAAATATGAATTTAGGAAAAAATTTGAATTTTGGAATGAATTTTAACTGTGAGCCATTGTGTCTTAATCAGGTGAACAAATGACTGGATTGCTGGACAACCATCTATCTGTATGAGTTTCTGGTGAGCAGGTATAAGTGGACAAAGAAGGGAGAGATGTACCTTGGAACCTGTGCTGGTTTAAAAGGATGTACATCCCCTAGAAAACCCATGTTTTAATCAAAATCCCATTTCATAAAGGTAGAATAATCCCTATTCAATACTGTATGTTTGAAACTGTATTCAGATCATCTCCTTGGATGATGTGATTTAGTCAAAAGTCGTTGTTAAACTGGATTAGGTGATGACATGTCTCCACCCATTTGGGTGGGTCTCGATTGGTTTATTGGAGTCCTATAAAAGAGGAAACATTTTGGAGAATGGGAGATTCAGAAAGAGCAGCACCAAGAGAGTCCAAGAGCCAGCGACCTTTGGAGATGAAGAATGAAAATGCCTGCTGGGGAGCTTCATGAAACCAGAAGCCAGGAGAAAAGAAGCTGGCAGATGACGCCATGTTTGCCATGTGTCCTTCCAGATGAGAGAGAAACTCTGACTGTGCTCACCATGTGCCCTTCCATTTAAGAGAGAAACCCTGAACTTTATCACACCAAGGTATCTTTCCCTGGATGCCTTAGATTGGACATTTCTATAGAGTTGTTTTAGTTGGCACATTTTCTCGGCCTTAGAACTGTAAACTAGCATCTGATTAAATTCCCCTTTTTAAAAGCCATTCTGTTTCTGGTGTATTGCATTCTGGCAGCTAGAAAACTAGAACAGAACCAAAGCAATTATAATCAGTTCTCAAATTTCTGTGCTGATAAGTAAAAGAGGGCTGGCTCTGGTTATCCCAAAGAGTGGATCATCCAACAGCTATTTCCCTCTGATGTGGAAATGGATAATGGAGTGGTTTCTTTTTTTCCTAATATACTAACCTCTTAACTCTTTTTGATTTCTGTAAAGAAAAGTAAATTTTGTTTTAGCTTATTAGTCTTACAAGTGGCAGAGGTGGGGAGAGAGAGGGCATTCCAGATACATGCCAGTTTGGCAGGATGGATTTGGCATGTATTAAACTTTGTTAAAGGCAATCAAGAAATCAGATAACTCACATATGAAAACTATGAGTGTTTCCTTTAGCTCAGCTCATTAACTGAGTAATGGATGATCAAGGAGATAGTCTTTCTATTTATGCTTTAGAGAGTTACTTTGAAAATCTTCACGTCTGTTTTCATATTTGAGTATACTAGTGTGTTTTGGTTTGCTAGAGCAGCTGGAATGCAATATACCAGAAATGTAATGGCTTTCACAATGAGGATTTATTAGCTTACAGATTTACAGTTCTAAGGCCATGAAAGTGTCCACATTAAGGCATGAACAGAATGATACCTTCTCTGAAGACTGGTTACAGGCTCCTCTGTCACATGGGAAGGCACATGGCAAAGCCCTCTGGTTCTTCTCTCCTGAATTTCATTGCTTCAGCTTATGGTTCCAGTGGCTTCCTCCTGAGTTTCTATGTGTACTCTCTTAGTTTCTCTGGGGCTTTTCTCTACGAGCTTCTCTGAGCTTTTTCTGTCTTTTGTGCTCTCATGAAGGACTCCAGTAAAAGGATTAAGACCCATCTTGACTGGGGTGGCCACATCTCAATTGAAATAATGTAACCAAACGGTCCCACCCACAATAAGTTTGCAACCACAGGAATGGATTCAAAGAACATGGCCTTTTCTGGGGTACATATCAGTTTTAAACTAGCACGCAATGAAATAAGGAGAAATTGTACATTTAGCTCACCAAAATGATAGGTTGAATTATGTACCCTTACAAAAAAAGCATGTTAATCTTAATTTACGTTCCTGTGTATGTGAAACCATTTCTAAGTAGGACCTTTTGAAGATGTTATTTTTAGTTAAGTTGTAGCCCAACTAATGAGGGTGGGTCTTAATTCATACAATTGGAAGCCTTATAAAGAGAAGAGCCCAGAAGCCAGGAATAGGAGAAGATCACAGAAGAAAAAGCTGAAATCAGCAGAAACCAGATAATTTTTATTTTGGATCTTAATTTTATTAGCTTACAGATTTATATTATTATCCTATTTTATAGGATATTATCCTATAAAACCTATTATCCTCAAAATCACGAGCCAATAAATTCTTATTGTTAAGTCAAAACCAGTTTGTGGTATTTGTGATAGCAGCTCTGGGAAATGAAGCAATAGATAACCCCAAAACAAACATTGTGGTAACTTTTTCTTGGTGGCATAATTCCTTTGATTCTGTTTTCCATCTCATTTTGCCTACACTTTACATATTCCAAGGTGTTAATAAAATGGCTACACGAAAAAAATGCATTTACTTGGCATTCCTACTTAATACTTTTCCTACTTAATTTTAGTAGAACAAATAAGTTTGTCTTTTTCAATCTCTTTATGGTATGATATATTTGAATGCTGGAGCAGAAATTAGAATATGTCATTTCCATTCAAAATTCTACCTCTTCCTGCTAGTAATGTGATGATCCATTGTGGCTCCCTTTGTCTATGATTAAGTTAAACATTATATAATGTGAAAGAGCTTGAGCTTGACCAAAAGCTTGATATGTACAAACAGTGTGATCTATGTGCCTGAAAATCTAGTATTATCATAGGTTGGGATGATAAGATTAAGCATCTAGAGAATAAAAGATGGTAGTAGTCCTTCTCTGCTCTGCATTTTTCACACATCATCTGGAATAGTATGCTTGTTTCTTGACCTCACAGTTTGGGTAAGATGTTAGGACAGCCAACATCTGAACAGTGGCTTTCAATCATTTTTTACTCTGAAATACATTTTATATTGCAACATAGTATGTGTATTTGTGTGTGTGTGTGCATGCATGTGTGTAACAGAAATGTTTCATTAACCATTTAATATACATGTTGCATTATGTAGTTTCTATTCAACTAAGTTATATTCAGTTTTGGCTCATTTAAAAAATTAATATCATGACCCCACTCATGAGCACATCCCACATTTTGATAAACGCTAGTCGGAAAACAACTATTTGACTATAATAATTTAGTAGTTATTATGATGGTCATCATCATCACAGGTTGACAAGAAGTAACACCCTAGTAAATGTGTAATTGCTTACTTGAAGGATATTGTGTGCTATTAAGTATATACTTATGTACTATAAAAAAAAGTCATCCCTTCCATTAGTGAAAGCTAAAAGTAGCTGTATACACAATTAAAATTACTTGAACAAAACCTGTTCTATACAGAAATACTACTTAAAATAGAAAAGATGTTCCAATGAAAAGTTTGTTTCAGCATTAGTTCGAATCTATTGTGAACCCCAGAAAAGCCATATCCTTTAATCCTTATTCAATATTGCTGGGTGGTATCTTTTTTATTGTTTCCATAGAGAAGTAACCCACCCAATTGTGGGTGGTAACTTTTGATTAGATGGTTTCCATGGAGATGTGTCTCCACCCATTCAAGGTGGAGTTGCTTGCTGGAGCCCTTTAAGGGGGAACTATTTTGGAAAAAGCTTTAGAACCACCAGAACCGACAGAGCCAACAGAACAGGCAGAGCCCCAGGGAAACTGTTGAAGAGAAAGCTAGCAGATGTCACCATGTGCCTTTTCAGCTGAGAGAAAAACCCTGAACGTTATTGGCCTTCTTGAGCCAAGGTATCTTCCCCTAGATGCCTTAGAGCGGACATTTTTATAGCCTTGCTTAATTTGGACATTTTCATGGCCTTAGAACTGTATACTTGCAACTTAATAAATTCCCCCTTTCAAAAGTTGTTCTGTTTCTGGTATATTGCATCTCAGCAGCTTGCAAACTAGAACATTGTCTAACACATAATATATGTTATTCATATAGGAATAGAGGAGAAAAACATATACCTAGAGAAGTCAGGAATAAAAAAAAAGAAGTGAGACTAGATTGCAAAGTTTGTGTAAGCAAATAGAAATTTAATCCCCACCAAATCCCTAGCTCCCTTATTTCATCTGTCTCCTAGCCTTAATCAAAGCATCTCTTTCTTACTATATAGAAAATCTGAATTCCTGACACAGATTGCAAATGTCACTATGCTATTTGGTTGAAAGAAGAGTGGCTGCACTTTTCTGATTAAATCATTCATTTATTGCATCAATATGTGTAGTACTGTAATGAAAGGAAATAATTGGGCAATTTTGGATTGCATTTCATAAATCCAAATTTCCTATATTCCATTTGATGTATCTTCTAGGTATAGCATATGCTATATTATCATCCCTCAGGATTTTAGTATCTGGGATACTACTTTCATTTTTCTTTATGTCTGGAATAAAATAAAACAAAAACAAAAAGTTAGTGTTGGTATAAATTGAATAAAAGAGCAACAGATAATAAGTATATCATATATTCATTTTTTAAATCTGACAATTTTGAGTTTATTGTTCATCACCCTGCCATTTGCTTTCCCTCACTTCTGCCCCTTCATTGGTATAGATTGAGGTGGTTCAGCCCCATTAGAGATGAAAAATGCCCCAGTGGTCCTGATGTCAATACTAAGGGAGCATGATATGATGAAAATAACATGAACTGTAGAAGTCAGGTATAGTAAAATGTTTAATTTTAGTATCTAGATGATGGGTATAGGAGTGTTCAAAGTACAGTTCTTTCAATTTTCCTGTATGTTTGAAAATGCCCATAATAAAATATTAGATCAATAAGGTACATGATTCAGGTAAGATTAGAACTCAGAATTGAATATGGAGGGGCAATGTGGAGGTAATTTGAGACCTCAGCAAGGAAAACTTTGGTGAAGTGGTGGGAATGCAAGCCTGGTTGGAACTGATTCATGAGAGAAGGGGAGAAAAGGAAATTTAGATAGCAAATTTTGGCAACTCTTTTGAGGAGCTTAACTGTAAAGGGGGGCAGAGAAATGGGGCAGTAGCTGGAGGTGCTGAGGGAGAAGGACGATGGGAGAAATGACAGGATGTTTAGATGCTAATGGGAATAATGCAGTAGAAAGGTAAAGGATGATGATATAGGAAAGGAAAAGAATTGCCCCTGAGTTGGCATTGGTGGATAGAATTTTGTGTGTCGGTAGAGGGATTGCATTTAACCTGGAAAGTTCATCTATAACAGTAGGAGGGAAGCAGAGAATATGGATACAGATTCGGGTAGATGGAGGAATGAAGTGGTGGGAGCTTGTGAAAGTCCTCCTTTGATTACTTGTATTTTATCAATGAAAGAGGAAACATAATCATCAATTGAGGGTGAGGCTGGCGGGGTGGGGGATGGATATTTTTAGGATTTGTGATGAGAGGAAAACATGAAATAGTCTTCTTGGAGAATGGGAGACTTGATGGACTAGGAAAATGGAAAAGAGTTTTTTAGGAAACATCCTAGAAGTTGAATTGCTGGGTTAAACAGTATGCACATACTTTTATTTAGATTTGCCAACTGACCTTATAGAAGTTGTATTCATTCATACTTCTACAAATAATATATGAGCTTATAGGTTTCCCTGCTTTTTTGCCAACATGCAGTATGTTATCAAGCATTTTGATGTCTTTCAATATGACAGTTGAAAACCCATATTTTTGCTTATTTTTAATCTGCATTGCTCTTATTATGGAGAAGGTAAGCATCTTTTCATATGATTAAGTCAAAGTTTACCCAAGAAAATTGGATTTTTCCAGGTAATCACCTCTCAATCTGATTAGGAAAAAATTCTCCCTTCTGCATCCATGACTTAACCTACACTGGGACCTAAAGCCAGTGTCAGAGAAGCATGGGGGTGGAAAAGGTCTTAGAAAAAGTCTAAGAGGAGGTCATAGGTTTTGTTCAAGTTCACACACACACACACACACACACACAGAGACACACTCAAAGAAGCAAGTTAGTGATAGATTAAGAATTGTAACCCAGGGCTTCTGATACCCACCCAGGCCCAAGAGCTGTGCTCAATGCTTGTTAAAGACACAGGCTTTGGAGCAGGCAAGAGAAACATTAATACCTGAGCTGTAGGAAGATGAATGAGCCCATGGGTTTGTGATGGATGGAAATGAATGAGGAGTGGTATGCTCCTACCAGGTGTTTATTAAATATGGGAAGGAGAAAGAAAGGGACTCTTTCTAGGAGGGATGGAAGCTGAAAAACACAATGATGACCTTCTGGCTGATAGAATTTTGATTCAAGTGGTCTTGTCAGTTACAGGAGAGAAAGCCAAGATAGAGGAAATAAACAGCTAGAAATGCTGCTCACAGGACTTCCATGTGTGATTGTGCAATTTATGGATGGCAGTGGGTAATATGGACTGCACTTCAGCTTGTGCTCTGGTTGCTGAGCCATGAGACCACAAGAGAGGGTCCTCATTTCTAATATGTCCCATGAAAAGTTAACATAACTTGTTAATGTAGAGGGGTATCTTTTCCTAATCCCTCACTCCAGAGGGACCTCCTTTATATAATTTGCACAAAGATGCTGTGTAGGCTATGGTAATCACATTGGTGCCCTCTGGAGCCAGGCAACACAATGTCCCTGGCATAAGCAATGGGACCTCATCCCCTCCTAGACTTCACAATCAAAGTCATATAGTCATATTTGGATATAGTCATATCCACATATGACATATCCATATATGACAAAGTCATACAGTCATGTTTGGATGATACAGTTGGGATCAAGGTTTTCAGTTGTGCCAACCAAAATGAAATGAAAGAGAAGAAAGCAGCAATCCCTAAAGAGAAAGTTCAGTTTACAGAGATGGAAGAGTATAGTATTTAATTTTGGAGCAAATGCTCCTCTAATTATTGTGCTTTATGGACATGGTTGATAATCCATAATCAAAGACATTCACATGGCATACAAAAGGAGGCCTGGCCTGCATTTTCCTTTGAAAGCATTTTAATCTCATTGAATGTGAGTGAAAAATGTCAGTAATGCATCATTTACCTGAGTATTTTGAAGGATATCCTTGTTTTCGTTGCTCTCCATTTTCACTATTTGCCTTGGTCAGTGATCCAGTGATGTTTATGGGTGCTGCAAAAAATATTTGTGAATATTTGTTGTTTCTAAAAGGAAACTTGTAGCAGTGAAACCCAAGTACCTCAGGATGGAACTTTGCCTTCCCAAAGGTTAACATTCTCTTTAAGCCCCTTAGTTTTCATGTTAGTTTTCTCTTACCTAAATAAACCAAGTGAAAACAAAGTTGGCATTCCATTAAAAATACAAAAATAATAAAAAAAAAGAACTTTGGGATCTTGTCCATTATTCAAATATTTTTAGCTCTTTTGTCATACATATAAAAAGAGCTGTTTAACTTGCGTGGCTAACAGCCTTGTCTCTATCCTTTGAATCAAAATGCATTGCTTCCTTCAGAATTCTTAAGATGAGCTTCTAATATGAAGTCAGCACCTATCACCATGATGATATTATGTCATAAACCAAGGCAGTCAATGGGTTATGAAAAGAATAAGGGGGAACTACAGGGTTGTTTAGGGGTCCTGCTGGGCCTGTGTATATAAGGATGAGTGTTACTAGGTCTTTGCCTTCAGGGAGATTACAGTTCAATAACTGGAGGCAGTCAGAAAACAATGACCATTCAGAGTGACACAAATCACAAGAAGCAAATAGAGGAAGCAGTAGAATGTAAAGAGTGGGGGCATTCTGTTCAAAATGTCCAGATTCCAGTGCTCACTCTCCCACTTTAGTTGTTGTCCATGAGCATGTTACTAGCTCTCAGAGCCTCAGTTTTTTTATCTGTAAAATAGATGTAATAGATAGTACCTCTCTCATGGGGTTATTGTGATTGTTACATAAGACAATTGAAGTCAAGTTTGTAGAGCAATGTCTGGCACTGAACAAATGGTAGCTTGCTATTATATATGGTAATATCTTTATCTTAATAAAGCAACAACTCAGTATACATGTATACATCAACCTGTGATGATGATGACCATCATAATAACTACTAAATTATTATAGTCAAATAGTTGTTTTCCGACTAGCGTTTATCAAAATGTGGGATGTGCTCATGAGTGGGGTCATGATATTAATTTTTTAAATGAGCCAAAACTGAATATAACTTAGTTGAATAGAAACTACATAATGCTATCTTGCTACTGAGATGCTACCCTGAAACCTAGACCCAAGTGGCTGCCTCCCACAGTTTCCTTTAAAGAGACAAATAAAAGAATCCAAAACTGTGAAAATGAGAATAAAAGGTAGATGACATAGAAAAAGGTTGCTAGCCCTTGAGCTTGTTCCTGCCCCATCCAGAAATTCTGACTGTACACAAGGCTGTTTCAAGCTGCCCCTCTTCCACAACCACTTAGAAGATTGTGGAGCAGTAAATCTTTAGACCCTTCCAAAACCTACTGAGATTAGGTAGAACACCAAAAGTCAAGTCTATTCTGCAGAATGTATGGATGTCTGTGTGTGTGTATATATACACAATTTTAAGGAATTGGTTCACATGATTGTGATGATTGTCAGAGCTGGCAAGTCTGAAATCTGCAGGGCAGGCTGGCAGACTGGAAACTCATGCAGGAGCTGACTCTGCAGTCTGCAAGTTTCTTCCTCAAGGAAACCTCAGTTTTGCTCTTAAGGCCTTTCAGCTAATTGGATGAGGCCTACACAGATTATCAAGGTTAATCTCCCTTTCTTAAAGTCAACTGATTATACATGCTAATCACATCTTCAAAGCAACATGTATATTAGTGTTCAATTAATTAACTGGGTACTGTAGCCTAGCCAAGTTGTCAAATAAAACTAGCCATCACATCCAGTTTCCTAAAATTATCCCAAAGTCTAATGAGAACCTTGCTCTCTTCGACCTGATCATTCCCTTGGCTCTAATATGCTATGCTCCCAGCCTAGCTGGCTATCTCTACCAACCCACAAGGATATAGCTCTGTATTCATGATGTTGACAGAGATGTAGAGAGAGGGATGTGTCATAGGACCATTTAACCCTAGTCTCTTATTTTATAATCCCTCTGGAGTTAGAGATAATGCTTAAGTAAACAGCTGGGCTTGAGATGAGGTAATTAATGCCCTACTGATGATGCATTGTTGATGTATTTCAGATAATCAAATGTTGGGAATCTTCTAATCTAGTCATTTCTAAACCTGCCTATATATCCTAATCCTTTAGGGAATTTAAAAATACAGAATTTCCAGGGACCAACACACAAGATTCCATATCATTAAAGTGAATACGGTGTATCTATCTTTTATTTTTCCAATTTTTAAACTTTTTAATTATGAAATATAACAGATATACAAGAAAGAAAGAAATTTTCAAGTACACTTTTTAACAAGTAGTTATAGAACAGATTTTAAAGCTTGGTAGTTTGGTATGGGTTATAGTTCCATGATTTTTTGTTTTTTCTTCTGGCTACTCCAAGACACTGGAGACCAACAGAAATATCAATGTAATGTGCATATCTGTCTTTTTAAGAAATTTCCCCAGGTTATTTTGATGCATAAGCAGCTTTAGGAATTGCTGATATAGTCTGCCCCCCCCCTTATGTGACTGAAAAGGAAATTGTTACAAGAATCTTTCAACTGACCTGTACTGTTTATCCATTTGGTCTTTCAAAGTGCTTCCCTTACACCTGAGAAAGGGCTTCCTTCAGGATTGTTTCTCTGCCATAAGATTGATTATGTATTTCACTTTTCTTTACTTCCTCTAGTGAGGATACAACCTCCCACAGACAGGTTCAGTCCCATTCCAGAATCTGGGACCAGTCTTGCCCCATATATAACACTGCCTTGCTACAATCCTGATTTTTCCCATAACCCCTAGTCACTTTAACTGACTGCTTCACTTACCTTGTGCCTTCTGTGACTAACAGAATCCCTTGTGTAGTGCAGTGTCACACTGGAGGCTAGGTTTGGATGGGAGCAATGGTTGGAAAATTCAATTGATAGCTCTTGTATGCAATGAAAATTACGTATAGGTATTATATTCTTAGATTTCATAGGCATTAGCTTGCAAACTCCCCACCTCACCTCCTACCTTCTTCTTTTATCATTTGATTTAAAGAAATTAGAGTTAATTTTCTTACAACACCAGGCATGGGAACATCAATAGCTCATGATACAACTTCCAAGAAATGTGGCTCCAGTTCATATTTTCTGAGTGGACTCTTCATTTTGCCAGTACTTCTCCAGACACTAGTTTTTCCTTTCCCATTGAAATGAGTCCTGAGAATCTCACCATGCTGTAGGAGTGGCAATTGTGGCAATGCCATTGAATCTGTTAGTATGTCCATTGTTGCTGTTCTCTTAGCTCAAAATGAGGATCCAAGGAACAGCTCCAATTCCCTGTCACTATTTCCAAGGAGGACCAAGTGTTCTCAGACCAACAATACTTTTAATGTCCTGCCTTAACAGTCCAGTCTCTGATTACTGTCTTTGAGGGCTTTCCCTAAAGAGTTTATGGACTTCAAGTATTTCATTTAAAGTGGATTGTATTTTCATTTTGGAATGATTTATGTCACGTGTAGAATAGAGTCATTCTTTCCAGAACTCTCCAATGAAACTATTCAAATCTTAGTTGGAAATGGTGGCACAGTCTATCTAGAATATGAGAGTAGGTTTTCCTTCTCCTGCTGTCCTTTTACAGAACTGACATCACAATTACACTAGTATTGGGAAATTTATTAACTCCTTATAATAGTTCATGAAAGAACTTCTTTCTTATTTGGACCCTCAATCATGGACATTGTCCACCACAAGATTCACTGTGTTATACATTCTCATTTTTAACTTCCATCTTTCCTTCTGGTGACATACATGACTCTAAACATCCCCTTTTCACCACAGTCACACATCATTCAGCACTGTTAATTATTCTCATGATAACATGCCACTGTCACCTCTGACATATGCAAAGTTTTAAGTTCAACTTAGTTAAGCATTATGCACATTTTAAGTAACTGCTCCCCATTCTTTAGCCTCATTCTAATCCTGATAACTGTTTTCTATATTTAATGTCTATGAGTTTACATATTATAATTAGTTCATATCAGTGAGATCATAAAATATTTGTCCTTTTGTGTCTGATTTATGTCACTTAGCATGTCTTCAAGTTCATCCATGTTGCTGCATACTGCAGGACTTCATTCCTTCTTATGGCTAAATAATATTCCATTGAATATATATATATATATCATTTTGTTTATCCATCCATCTGCTGATGGACCACTGGGTTGTTTCCATCTTTTTGCCACCATGAAAATTGGTGTGCAAATGTCTATATTTGCTCCTGCTTTCAGATCTTCCTGGTAGATCCCAAGTAACAGAATTACGGGGTCATAAGGCAACTTTATACTTAGCTTCCTGAGGAATTGCCAAACTATCCTCCACAGCAGCTGTACCTCTTTATATGCCCACCAATGGTGAATAAGTGTCCCAATTTCTCCACATCCTTTCCAACACTCGGGGTTCCCGGTTTGATTAATAGCAGACATTCTAGTAGGTGTGAAATGATATCTCATTGTGGTTTTAATTTGCATTTTCCTAATAGCTAGTGAAGCTAACCATCTTTTAATGTGCATGTTAGCCATATGTATTTCTTCTCTGGAGAAATGTCTATCATGCCCTTTCCCTTTTTTTAATTGGGTTGTTTGTCTTTTTGTTGTTGAGTTGTAGGATTTCTTCATATATACTGGATATCAAACACTTATCAGATATGTGGTTTTCAAATATTTTCTCCCATTGATTTGGTTGCCTTTTTACCCTTTTGACAAATTCCTTTGAAGTACTGAGGTATTCAATTTTGAGGAGTTCCCATTGAACTATTTTTTTCTTTCATTGCTTATGCTTTGGGTGTAAAGTCTAAGAAACTACCACCTATCACTATATCTTGAATGTGTTTCTCCACATTTTCTTCTAAGAGTTTTATAGTACTGGTTCTTATATTTAGGATTTGATCCACTTTGAGTTAATTTTTGAATAATGTGTGAGATAGGGATACTTTTTCATTCTTTTGGCTATAGATATACAATTCTCCCAACACCACTTGTTGAAGAGACTGTTGAGTCCCAGTTGAGTGTGATTGGGAGCTGTATCAAAATTTAGTTGGGAGATGGTGGCATAGAGAGGTGTGGAATTTAGTTAATCCTCTAGGAAATAGCCAAGAACTGCCTGGAACAACAGTTTGGGAGACTTCAAAGGGTGGAATGGCCGAGATTCCAGGCAGAATTGTAAGTCTCTCAAGCCATGCAGGCTGGCATCTCTCCCCAACTGGCAGGGAAGACTGTCTTGGAGTTGGTTCATTAAAGGGAAAAAGAAGCCCTCTCTACTAGAAGCAAGGAAGTTAGCTTAACGAAGCTCCAAGTGTGGAATTAATTAACAAATTCAGAGTGCTGCCTATAAGCTCCAAGCACAGATAAACCTTGAGCAGGAACAAAAGCAACTGGGAGGTTTTGCCCTAGAAAGAGGAGGAAAGGTTGACAGAAAAAAAAAACAGCAGTCTTTTGGAGTTGGACAAGCTCCAAACTCCAGGAGCTGGGCCCCAAGAAGAGGGGCACATACAGCTGGGTACCAACTCTGGCTCTTTATTGGCAAAACTAGAGGTTGGATTCCAGCTCTAAAAAGGATTTTTTAAACTTCTTAATGACCCTTTAGCTAGAACTGTGGGGATTCTCAGGCTTCAGCACTGCCCTAGGCAAGGGCAGATCCAAGGTATTACTGAGAGACAAAGTAACTAGTCAGGGGAAGGAGATAATACCTTAAAGCATATCTTTAAGTAGTCTTTACTGGATGCAAAAGAAGGTAGGTCAGCCAAGCTCTGATTGTGGTTTTAATCCAAGAAGAGAGGAGGAGGGGGTGATAGGAAAAAAAATAAAATGAAATAAAAAAGAACAAAGATGGAGGGTATCAGAGATGGCCAAGCTCAGAGTCCTGAAAATGGGCTGAAACCCAAGATGGGGGCACATAGAGTTGGGTACCAACTCTGGCTCTTGATTGGCAAAATTTGGGGGCTGGGGACTGGTTCCAAAAAGGGATTTTTTTCCTTTTCTTTTCACCTTTTTCAAAACTATTCTAAGTAGTTCACAAAAAAATGTGAGCTACTTTGATTTTTTAATTGATTTTGCATGTCTGTTTGAACTTCTTTGATTGTTTATTTTAACTAGTGTATCTCATTTTAAGTGTTTGTTCCTTGACTGGGCCATATCTTTGTTTTTCATAGTATGAGTCATAATTTTTTACTGGTGTCCAGGCATCTGATTTCCTTGATTAGTTTATTCTGGAGGTCATTTTCACTCTTTCACCTAGGGTTTTAATAGAGAAAGCCTCAAGCATTTTCAATTGTCATTGAGACCCAGGCAAGGGCTGAGTTAAGATTGATCTGAGAGAAAAAGTAATGAGTTTAGTGGGGGAGATAGTTCCCTAAAGAGCATGTCTTCTGCAAGGAAAGGGGGGTGGGGCCCAGCTCAAGTGCCAACTCTCTTTCAGAGAATTCAGGCCCCAGGTTCTGGGAATCAGAAACAGCTTAAGCTTGCTTTCTAACTCCCCCTCTGTCTCAATCTGATCCCTGGCAAGGACAGGGCCTGCTGAGAATTAAACGCAATGCATCACTTTATGCTAGTGGAATCTGTGGGCTGACAAGCACCACCTGCTGCACAGGATAAAAAAAACACAGAGTCTAGAGGCTTCATAGGAAAGTTTAACAACCTGCTGGTTCTCACCCTCAGGGAAACTCGATGCTAATTGCAACCTCCTCCTGAGACCTGGGCCTGTCTGGTCTAGGAAAATCTGATTGGGGTTGATCATATCTGCAGAGACTCTCCTCCAAAAATGTTCTATATAGGCAGAGCAAGAACCAGAAAAACAAGAGGTCAAAACTTCTGATCACTTAAAGAGAAGCTATGCTAAAGATCTAGAATAAGTTGAACTGAACACCAAAGAACAAATAGAGAACAAAGCCAACCAACATGAAAACCCTAGGTGAAAGAGTGAAAATGACCTCCAGAATAAACTAATCAAGGAAATCAGATGCCTGGACACCAGTAAAAAATTATGACTCATACTATGAAAAACAAAGATATGGCCCAGTCAAGGAACAAACACTTAAAATGAGATACACTAGTTAAAATAAACAACCAAAGAAGTTCAAACAGACATGCAAAATCAGTTCAAAAATCAAATAAAGAAGTTAAGGGAAGTTATGGCAAAAGAGATGAAGGATAAAAAGAAGACATTGGATGCACATGAAGAAGAACTTGAAAGTGAAAAAAAAAACAAATGGCAGAACTTATGGGAATGAAAGGTGCACTCGAAGAGATGAAAAAGAAAATGGAGGCCAACAACAGGAAATATGAAGAGGCAGAACAAAAGATTAGAAAACCATAGGACAGGACTTCTGAAATCTAGCACACAAAAGAACAGATAGTGAAAAGAATGGAAAAATGTGAGCAGCCTCCCAGGGAATTTAATGACAACATGAATGCACAAATATATGTGTTATGGGTGTCCCAGAAGACGAAGAGAAAGGTAAAAGGGTAGAAAGAGTAATGGAGGAAATAATCACTGATAATTTTCCATCTTTTATGAAAGACATAAAATTACAGATCCAAGAACATAGCATACCTCAAACAGAATAGATCCAAGTGGATCTACTCCAAGACACTTACTAATCAGATTACCAAATGTCAAGACAAAAAATTCTAAAAGCAGCAAGCAAAGAAAAAAGTTCATCACATACAGGGGAATCTCAATAAGACTATATGTGTGGATTTCTCAGGTGAAACCACGGAGGTTAGAAGGAAGTGGTACGATATATTTAAGATACTGAAAGAAAAACTACCATCTAAGAATTCAATATCCAGCAAAACTGTCCTACAAAAGTGAAGTAGAGTTTAAAATATTTTTAGACAAACATTGACAGAGTTTGTGAACAAAGAGACCTGCTCTATAAGAAATACTAAAAGAAACAGTACAGGCAGATAGGAAAAGACGGGAGAGAGAGGTTAGGAGAAGAGTGTAAAACTGAAGACTATTATGAAGTTAAAAATAGAGAGGGAGAGAAAAAAAAAGATATGACAAAAAAATCCAAAAGACAGAATAGTAGAAAAAAGTACTGCCTTTATGGTAATAACATTGAATATTAATGGATTAAAACCCCCAATCAAAAGACATAGAGTGGCAGTATGGATAAAAAAACAAGACATGTCCATATACTATCTACAAGAGACTCACTTCAGACCCAAGGACAATAATAGGTTGAAAGTGAAAGGCTAGAGAAAGATATTTCATACAAACAACACCAAGAAAAGAGTTGGGGTAGCTATGCTAATATCAGACAAATTAGACTTCAAATGTAAAACAATTAAAAGAGACAAAGAAGGACACTATGTATTAATAAAAGGAACAATTAACCAAGACTAAATAACAATCTTAAATATTTATCCACCAAGCCATAGTGCTCCGAAATGCATAAGGAACACACTGGCAACACTAAAGGGAGAAATAGACACCTCTACAATAATGGGTGGAGACTCAAATATACCACTCTTATCAATGGCTAGAACATCTAGACAGAGGCTCAATAAGGAAACAGAGATGTTGAATAGTACAATAAATGAACTAGACTCAAATGACAATTATAGAGCACTATACCCCACAAGAGCAGGATACATATCTTTCTCAAGGTATCATGCATCCTTCTCCAGGATAGACCACGTGTCAGGCCACAAAGCAGATCTCAATAAATTTGAAAACCTCGAAATTATACAAAACACTTTCTTGAATCATAATTTAATGCAGTTGGAAATCAATAACAGGAGGAAAATTGAAAAATTCACAAATATATGGAGGCTAAACAACACACTCTTAAACAACCAGTGGGTCAAGGAAGAAATTACAAGAGAAATCAGTAAATATCTTAAGGCAAATGAAAATGAAAACACAACATATAAAACCTTATGGGATGCCACAAAGGTGGTGCTAAGAGGGATTTTTTTTTGCCCTAAATGCTTATATTAAAAAAGGAGAAGAAAAATCAAGGAATTATCTGCTCACATGGAAGAACTAGAGAAAAAAAACAGCAAACTAACTCCAAAGAAAGAGGGAAAAGAATAACAAAGATTAGAGAAGAAATAAATGAAAACAAAAAAGAGAATCAACAAAACAAGACGTTGGTTCTTTGAGAAAATCAATAAAATTGATGGGCCTTTAGATAGGCTGACAAAAGAGAGAAGATGCAAATAAGTAAAAGCAGAAATTGAAGACAGGGGACATAACTACTGATGCCACAGAAATAAGGTTGATAATGAGAAGATACTATGAGCAACTACATGCTAACAAACTAGAAAGCTTAGACAAAATTGACAACTTCCTAGAAAAGTATGAACAACCAACATGGATTTGAGAAGAAATAGATGACATCAACAAACCAATCACAAGTAAAGAGATTGAATCAGTCATCAAAAAGCTCCTCTCAGGGGGTGCAAGGGCAGTTCAGTGGTAGAAATCTCGCCTGCCTTGTGGGACACCCGAGTTCGATTCCCAGTCCATGAACTTCCACAAAAAACAAACAAGACAAAACAAATGAAAAACAAACAAACAAATTCAACAAATGGTGCTGCAATAATAGGATACTCACATGGAAAAATAATGAAATGTGACCTCACTATATAGCATACAAAAAAAAGCTCCCCCCCCACAAAATTCCAGGACCAGATGGCTTCACATGTGAATTCTTCCATGCATTCAAGAAATAATTAGTATCATTTCTGCAGAAACTCTTCCAAAAAGTTGAAGAAGAGGGAAAACTACCTAACTCATTCTAAGAAGACAACATCACCCTAATACCAAAGCCAGACAAAGATACTACAAGAAAAGAAAATTACAGACCAAATCCATTTAATGAATATAGGTGCAAATATCCTCAAAAAGATATGCAAATAGAATCCAGCAACACATTAAAAGAATTATGCACCATGACTAGGTAGAATTTATTCCAGGTATGCTTGGGTGGTTCTACAAAAGAAAATCAATTAATGTAATAAATCAAAGCAGAAAAACCACATGGTCATCTCAGTGGTTGCATAAAATGCATTTGACAAGATTCAACATCCTTTCTTAATGAAAGCACTTCAAAAGGTAGGAATAGAAAGAAACCTCCTCAACATATAAAGGGAATATATGAAAAACCCACAGCCAATATCCTCCTCAATGGGTAAAAACTGAAAGCTTTCCCATGAAGATCAGGTTCAAGACAAGGATGCCCACTGTCACCATTGTTGGCAACATTGTGCTGGAAATTCTAGCTAGAGCAATTAAATAAAAAGCAATAAAATGCATCCTAATTGGAAAGGGAGAAGTAAAACTTTCAATGTTTGCACATGACACGGTAGTGTATGTAGAAAATACCAAAAAATCTACAACAAAACTACTAGAACTAATAAATGAATAAAGCAAAGTGGCAAGATACAAGATCAATATGCAAAAATCAGCAGTGTTTCTCTATACACTAGTAAACAAATAATGAGTAGTCTGAGGCGGAAATCAAGAAAAAAATCCATTTGCAATAGCAACCAAAAGAATAAAATATTTATGAATTAATTTAACCAAAGCCACAAAAGACCTATACACAGAAATCTACAAGAAATTGCTAAAAGAAATCAATGAAGACCTAAATAAATGGAAGGACTTACTGTGTTCATGAATTGGAGGAGTAAATAGTTAACATGTCCATTCTACCCAAATTGGTTTATAGATTCAATGCAATATAAATTAAAATCCCAACAACTTACTTTTCAGAAATGGAAAAACCAATTAGTGAATTTATTTGGAAGGGTATGTTGCCCTTAATAGCTAAATACATCTTGAGAAAAAGGAATGAAGTTGGAGGCCCCATGCTATCTAACTTTAAAGAATATTACAAAGCTACAGTGGTCAAAATAGCATGGTACTGGCATAAAGATAGATATACTGACCAGTGGAATTGAATTGAGTGTTTAGAAATAGGCCCTCTCATCTATGGACAATTGACCTTTGAAAAAGCAGTCAAGCCAAATCAGCTGGTACAGAGCTATCTCTTCAATAAATGGTGCTTGGAGAACTGGATAGCTATATCCAAAAGAATGAAAGAGGACCCATGTATCACACCTTATACAGAAATTAACTCAAAATAGATCAAAGACATAAACATTAGAGCAAGAGCATAAAACTTTTAGAAGAAAATGTAGGGAAATATCTTAAAGATTTTGTGATAAGAGGTGGTTTCCTGGACCTTACTCCCAGAGCACGAGCAATGAAAAAAGAAATAGATAAATGGGATGTCCTCAAAACTGAACACTTTTGTGCATCAAAGGACTTTATCAGAAGAGTAAAAAGGTAGCTTATGCAATGGGAGACAATATTTGGAAACCACATATCAGATAAGCATTTAATATCCAGAATATATAAAGAGAACCTACAACTCAACAACAAAGGACAAATAACCCATTAAACAATGGGCAAAAGACGTGCACAGATACATTTCTGAAGAGGAAAAACAAATGGTGAAAAACATATGAAAAAATGCTCAACCTCACTGGCTGTTTAAGGAAATGCAAATAAAAACCACAGTGAGATATCATCTTAACCTACTAGAATGACCATTATAAAAAAAGAAACAGAAAATTACAATTACTGGAGAGGATTGGAGAAAGAGGCACACTTTTTCAATGTTGGTGGAAGTGTAGAGTGGTGCAACCACTCTGGAGGGCAGTTTGGCAGTTCTTCAGCAAGCTAAGGTTAGAATTGCCATATGATGCAGCAATCTCATTAATAGTTATTTATTCAGAGGAACTGAAGACAGGGCCATGGACATTTGCATACTGATGTTTATAGCAGCATTATTCACAATTGCCAAGGGATGGAATTAGTACCAGTGCCCTCAAAGGATGAGTAAATAAACAAGATGTGGCATATACATATGAAGGAATATTATATGGTGGCAAGACAGAATAAATCATGAAGCATGCACCAATGTGGATGAAACTTGAGCACATTATGCTGAGTGAAATTAGCCAGAAACAAAAGGACAAATACTGTGTGGTCTCACTTATATGAACTAATATTAATGTGTGAAATTTGAGAGTTAAAGTTGAGAACACATGTTTTCAGGAGTAGGAAGAGGGTAGAGATCAGGCATTTAATGCTGAAGGAGTGCAGAATGTTTAACAGAATTGATTGTATAGATCCAGAAATGGATAGCACAATACTATCTGATAATATTGTAAGTACAGTAAACAAAGATGGGTGTGAATTTGGTTGAAAGAGGAAGACTAGGGGTATGTACGATACCAGAAGGAGAGAGAGAGAGGATAAAGACTGGAACTGTATAATTCAGAAAGCCCAGAGTGGTCAATGATGGTGATTAAATTTACAAATACAAGAATGCTTTCACATGAGGGAGAACAAATGCATGTCAACATTGCAAGGCGTTGAAAATGGTATAGTATGTGGAAAAATACAATCAATACAAACTAGGGTCTCTAGTTAACAGTAACATTGTAATATGCTTCCACATGGTATGTGGAAAAAATACAGTCAAAGCAAACTAGAGTCTACAGTTAATAGTAACATCATAACATGTAACATTGTAACAGAAGCATTGTAATATCCTTTAATAAAGGCAATATACTAAAGCTAAATTTCAATAAGAGGGGTATATAAGGGAGGGGTATGGAATTGTTGATGTTGGTGGTGCTGTTTCATCTTTTTATTTTATTTTATTATATATTTTTTATTTGCCCTTTGTTTTTTCTTCCTATTCCTCTTTCTTTGCAGAAGAAATGTAAATGTCCTCATGTGAACTTTGGTGGTGAAGTCATAGCTATGTGATTACACCTGGAACCATTGATTGTTTACTTAAGATGGATGGTATGGTGTATGAAAAAAGTAATTTAAAAAATAAACAGATACAAGTGGTGGGGAAAATTTGGAGAGAGGGATGTACTCTTACTTATCTACTATCAGTAGGGAAGCAGAATGGTGCAGTCCATCTGGATGGCAGTATAGTGGTTCCATGGGAGGCTAAGTATAGTACCCTATTATCCTCATTATCAGGTATATATATATTTGGAAGAACTGAAAGCAGGGACATGAATGGACATTTGCACACTGCTGTTTATGGCAGCAATGTTCACAATTTGCAATGGATGGAGGTGGCCTAAGCATACATCAATTGATGAATGGAAGGGCGAAGTGTGGTGACTACAACTAGGTGAATGGAACCTGAGGACAGTATGTTGACCGAAATAATCCAGAAACAAAAAGACAAACATTATAATCCCTCACTCATATGGGTTAACTATAATGTGCAAACTTTGAGAATTGAATCTGAGAGCATAGATTATCAGGTGAAGTTTTATTGCAGAGGTTCTTAGGTTGTAAGCTTTTACAGCAGGCACATCTACTCCTGAGTTTTAACAGTTATTTCTAAATTCTGAGATGCTGAGCTCTTTGTGTATAACCTTGTCATTCCCTGGAACTTTGGGTATCTCTGTGACAACTGAGACTTAGAGCTAGTGTTCTGCAACTCTGAAATCCCATACAGCAACTGTTAAAAAGCTGAAAAGGAGGTTAGACTTCAGTAAGAGATACAAAGGAAACAGATCAGGGTCGGGCTAATGTAAATTAAGCTAAGGGTAAAGGAAGATATTGACTGTTTTATAAAACTTTAACTTCTATGTGTAACCAAAGGAAGCAATGTTTATTTGGTGCAAAATTTATATTTTCTGTAACACATTAATTTATCTTGCATATTCAATTTATTCGAACACCATACATGGAAACTTGAATAGGGAGTGAGACCTTGCTGGTTTGTACAGGTTATTGTGATGCCAAAATACAACCCAGAGTAATATGGGCAGAGAATAAAAAGTATTTGCAAAGCCCCTCTGAGGGACTCAAAAAAAATGTGGAAATATTAAACTTCTTCACCTGGAGAATCCCTGATATTCTTCCAAGCATTGGGGACTACCAGTTTGATAGGCCGAGCCCTTAATCCCAGGCTTGCCATGATGAAACTTATTCCTGTAAAGGAGAAGTTAAGCCTATTTATAATTATGCCTAAAAGTCACATTCAGGGAACCTCTTTTGTTAATCAGATTTGGCCTCTCTCTAAGTCAACTCTGCGAATAAACTCACTACCTTCCCCCCTATGTAGGACATGATTCCCAGGGATGTAAATATCCCTGGCAATGTGGGACATGACTCCCAGGGATGATCCTGAATGTGGCATCATGGGATTATGAAAGCTTTCTTGACCAATATGGGTAAGAGAAATGAACCAAAATTAAGTTTCTGTGGCTGAGAGACTTCAAATAGAGTTGAGAGGTCATTATGGTAGTTATTCTTATGCATTATATAGCTATCCCTTTTTATTTTTTTAGTGTATTAAAATAGTTACAAGGAAATACCTTAAACTGTTGAAATGTAATCTAGTTGCCCTGATTCTTGAAGACAATTGTATAACTATATAACTTTTACAGTGTGACTGTGTGATTGTGAAACTCTTGTATGGCTGACACTCCCTTTATTCATGGATGAGTAAAAAATAAGGACAAATAAATAATAGGAAGGATAAGGGACATGGGATGTTTGGATGTTCTTTTTCATTTTAATTTTTATTCTTACATGTATTTTTTGAGTAATGAAAATGTTCAGAAATTGATTGTAGTGATGAATGCCCAACTATATGATGATACTATGAACTACTGACTGTATACTTTGGATAATTATATGGTATGTAAACATATCTTAATAAAATTGCATTAAAATCACTGACTGTAGATCTGGAGTCTATTACTGAGCTCTCAATTTGATTTCTTTCATCAATATGTTTTTCTTTATGCCAGTAATATGATGTTTTGACTACTGTGGTTTTATAATATGCTTTAAAGTCAGAAAGCATGATACCTCCCACTTCATTCAATGACTCCCACTTCATTCTTCTTTTTCAAGATGTTTTTGGCTATTCAAGGCCCATAACCCTTCCAAATAAAATTGGTAATTAGTTCCTCCATTTCTGCAAAGGAGTTTGTTGGAATTTTGAATGGTATTGCATTCAATCTGTAGATCAATTTGGGTACAATTGACATCTTAACAACATTTAGCCTTCCAGTCCATGAACACAGAATGCTTTTCCATTTATTCAGAAATTTTTTATTTCTTTTAACAATGTTTTGTAGTGTTGTGTGTACAGATACTTGGTTAGGTCTGTTCCTAGATCTTTGATTCTTTTAGGTACTACTGTAAATGGATTTTTTTTCTTGATTACCTCCTTCAATAGCTCATTACTAGTGTATAAAAACACTACTGATGTTTGTGTGTTGATCTTGTATTCTGCTACTTTACTGAACTCACTTACTAATTCAGGTAGCTTTGCAGTCATTTTCTCTGGTTTTCTATATATAGGATCATGTGACATGCAAGTAGTTACAGTTTTAGTCTTCCTTTCCAATTTGGATGCCTTTTATTTATTTTTCTTGCCTAGTTTTTCCAGCTAGAACTTCTAACATAATGTCAAATAACAGTGGTGATAGTGGGCATCCTTGTCCTCTTCTAGATTTTAAAGTCTTTCAGTTTCTCACCACTGAGTATATTAGCTGTGGGTTTTTCCTATATGCCCTTTGTCATGTTGATATTTCCTTCAGTTCCTAACTTTTGAAGTGTTTTTATCATGAAAGGATGATGAATTGTGTCAAATGCCTTTTCTGCATCAATTGAGTTGATCGTGCAGATTTTCCTTTCTGTTAATATTGTGTATTACATTCACTGATTTTCTTGTACTGAACCACCCTTGGAACCTGGAATAAAGCGCACATAGTAATGGTGTATATGCTGTTGGATTCTATTTGCAAGTATTTTGTTGAGGATTTTTGTATCTATACTACTTTCAGAGGTTGGTCTGAAGTTTTTTTTTCTTGTAGTATCTTTTTTTTTCTTTAAATTTGCATATGGGCAGGAGGCACCAGGGATCGAACTCCAGACCTCCAGCATGGCAGGTCGGAGCTCTGCCTGCTGAGCCACGGCAGCCGCCCTCTTGTAGTATCTTTATCCAGCTTTGGTATCAGGGGTAATGTTGGCTTCAAAGAATGAGTTAAGTAGCTATTTTAGTTTGCTAAATGCTGTTAGAATGCAATATACCAGAAATAGAAAGGCTTTTAAAAAGGGAATTTATTGGTTACAAGTTTACAGTTGTAAGGCCATAAAAATTTCCAAGCTAAGGCACCCAGAGAAAGATACTTTGACTCAAGAAAAGCCAATGTCTGTCACATGGGAAGACATGTGGCTAGTGTCTGCTCATCTTTCTTCCTGGTTTCATTGTTTTCAGCTTCGGATGCCACTTGTTTCCTCTTCAAGTGTCTGTTGGCCTCCACATAGCTCCTCTGGGGCACAACTCTGGGTTCTGGTTTGCTTAGAATTTCATGGGAAGGCACATTGTGATGTCTGCTGGGCTCTGCATCTCCAAATGTCAGTGTCTAGGCATCTGCTCTCTCTGTCAGCACTACAAGCATCTCCAAATGTCTGTACCTCTGACAACTCTGAAGCAACTGTGCTTTCTCCAACATGTCTCCCCTTTTTAAAGGACTCCAGTAAACCAATCAAGACCCACCTTGGATGAGCAGAGTCATATCTCCATCTAATCAAAAAGTTTCACCCACAATTGAGTGGGTCAGTCTCCATGGAAACAGTTTAATAAAAAGTTTCCACCCTTTAACCCTGAATCAGGACTAAAAGGCATGGCTTTTCTGGATGTAGAAAACACTTTCAAACCAACACAGTTGTTTTCTTCTTCTTCAATTTTTTGGAAGTGTTGAACAGGAATGGCATTAGTTCTTCTTGGAATGCTTGGTAAAATTTGCCTATGAAGCCATAGTCCTTGGTTTTTCTTTGTAGGTTTTTGATGACTCATTTGATCTCTGTACTTGTGATTGTTTTTTTTGAAGTCTTTTATTTCTTCTCAAATCAATGTAAGTTCTCCAGGTGTTTGTAGGAAGTTGTCCATTTCATCTATGTTGTCCAGATTATTGGCACACAGATGTTCATAGTAATGACTTATGATCTTTTAAAAAGATATTTTAATTGAGGAATCTTCACACACATGTAGTCCATACATGGTATATAGTCAATGGCTCATAATATCATCACATAGTTATGTATTCATCACCATGATCATTTTTAAAACATTTGCATCATTCCAGAAAAAGAAATAAAAAGGAAAAAAACCTCATAAATCCCATACCCCTTACACTTTCCTCTTTGACCACTAGTATTTCCCATAAACCATAAACTAAAAAGGGATATGTATATAATGTATAAGAATGACCTCCAGGATAACCTCTTGACTCTGTTTGAAGTCACTGAAACTTTATTTTGTCTCATTTCTCTCTTCTCCCTTTTCATCAAGAAGGCTTTCTCTGTTCCTTGATGCCAGGTCCCAGCTCATCCTGGGAGTTCTCTCCCACATTGACAGGGAGATTTACAACCCTCGGAGTCATGTCCGACATAGGGGGGAGGGCAGTGAGTTCACTTGCTTAAATGGCTTAGAGAGAAAGGCCACATCTGAAGGACAAAAGAGGTTTTCTGGGTGTGACTCTTGGGGATAATTATAAGTAGTATTAGCTTCTCCTTTTTGAGAATAAGTTTCATAAGGGCGCATCCCAAGATCAAGGGCTCAGCTTACTGAATTCGTTGTCACCACTGTTTGTGAAAATATCAGGAATTCCCCAGATGAGGAAATTGAATATTCACTCCTTTCTCCCCAGTCCCCCAGAGAGGCTTTGCAAATACTATTTTTATTCCCTGCCCAAATTACTCTGAGATATATCATGGCATCACACTAACCTGAACAAATCAACAGGATCTCATGCCCTGTTCAAGATTCAATGTAATTATGGTGTTCAAGTAAACCAATCATACAAATTAAATTAAATAATGCACTACACAAAATATAACTTTGCATCAAATAAACATGCCTTTCTTTAGTCTCAGAAGTTGATGTTTTAAAATATGGACCATATCATCCTTTACCCTGTATTCTGATTTACCTTAGAACTACCCAAATCAGCTTCATTCATATGTCTAGTTGAAACTTCATCATGTCTTTTTTATTTCTTTGTGGTCTGTGGTAATGCCCCTGTCATGGTCAGGTTAATATGTCAACTTGGCCAGGTGATGGTACTTGTTTGTCTGGTTGGGCAACTGCTGGCCTGTCTGTTGCTATGAGGACATTTCATAGAATTAAATAAAGATCATGTCAGCTACATCTACAGCTGATTCCATTTGTAATCAGCCAAGGGGAGTGTCTATTTTAATGAGTGATGCTTACTCTAACCACAGGAAACCTTTTAAGGTGGATTCAGAAGACAGACTCGCCTCCCACTTTGGCCGGTGAGCCTCTCCTGTGGGGTTTGTCCAGACCCTCCATCAGAATCATCAGCTTCACAGCCTGCCCTATGGATTTTGGACTCTATGTTCCCACGATTACATGAGACAGTTTTATAAATTTTATATTTATGAATATTTCCTGTTGATTCTGTTTCTCTAGAGAACCCTAACTAATATAGTCCCATTCTTGTTGCTGAGTTTATTTGCAACTTCTCCCCTTTTGTCTTTCACAGCATAGCTAAGGGTTTATTGATTTTATTGATCTTGTGAAAGAACCAACTTTTGGTTTTATTGATTCTCTTTATTGTTTTTTTTCTCCCCATTTCATTTATTTTTGTTCTAATCTTTGTTATTTCTTTCCTTCTGCTTGCTTTGAGATTAGTTTGCTCTTTTTTTTCCCCAATTTCTTCACTTGTTCAGTTAGGCTGTTTATTTTAATTCATTTCTCCTTTTTAATGTAGGCTAATGTAGGGCTATAAATTTCCTTTCACTACTGCATCCAGTAAGTTTTGGTATGTTGTGTTCTCATTTTCATTTCTCTTGAGATATTTACTGATTTCTCTAGCAATTTCATCTTTTGCCCACTGATTTTTTAAGTGGGTATTGTTTAACTTACATATATTTATGTATTTTCCAGTTCTCCATTTGTGGTTGATTTTCAACTTCATTCCATTATGATCAGAGAAAGTACTTTGTATAATTTCAATCTTCTAAAAATTATAGGACCTATTTTGTGCCCCAGCACGTAGTCTATCCTTGAGGTTGTTCAATAAGCACTTGAGATTGCATGTATCCTGCTGTTTGGGGATGCAGAGTTCTATATGTGTCTGTTGGGTCTAGTTCATTTTTCATATTATTTAGGTTTTCTGTTTCTTTACTGATCCTGTATTTAGTTGTTCTATTTATTGGAATGAGTGGTATGTTGAAGTCTCCTGCTATAACAGTAGAACCATCTATTCCTCCCTTCAGTTTGGCCAGTGTTTGCCTTGTGTACTTTGGGGTAGTTTGATTAGGAGCATAGATATTTATGATTATCATTTCTTCTTGTTCAATTGCCCCTTTTATTATTACTTTTTAAAATTTTTATTGTGAAAAATAACATATATACTAAAAGCAATAAATTTTAAAACACACCAAAACAATTAGTTATAGAACAGATTCCAGAGTTTGGTATGGGTTACTGTTCCACAATTTTAGGTTTTACTTTCTGATGGCTCCAGGACACTGAAGACTGACAGAAATTTCAATATTATGATGCAATAGTCATCCTTATTTGTTAAATCCTATCTTCTCTGTTATAACTACACCTTCTTCTTTGATCTTTCTCCCAATCTTTAGGGGTGTTTGGGCTATGCCCATTCTAACTTTTTCATGTTGGAAAAGGGTGTTGATAACATGGGATAAGGGCATGGAACTAGTTGATATTCTGGAGAGACTGGTCCCTAGGGGTTTCAGGACTTATCTGGCCTAGGAACCCATCTGGAGGGTGTAGGTGTCTGGAAAGTAATAGTACATGGAGGCTTGTTGAACCTCAGATGAAGCCCTAGGTGTTTTTTAAGGTTGGAAGGAATGGTTTTGATTGGGGGTTAGCAAACCATGATAAACAGAAATATCTAGATGAAGCTTGTGTTAAGAGTTGCCTCCACAGTAGCCTCTCAACTCGATTTGAATGCTCTCAGTCACTGATACCTTACTTGTTACAATTCTTTTCCTTCTTTTGGTCAGGAAGGCATTGTCAATACCATGGTGCCAGGGTCAGGCTCATCCCTAGGAGTCATATAACATGCTTCCATGGAGACTTTCATCCCTGGATGTCATGTACGGGTGAGGGTAATGATTTTACTTGCACAGTTGGGCATAGAGAGAGAACTTATCTGGAAACAAAGGAAGTCCTCTGAAGGAACTCTTAGGCATAACTACAGCTTAGATTCTCCACTTCATAAATAAGCTTCACAAGAGTAAGATTCAAAATTAAGGGCTTGGCCTATTGTCTTGGGAGTTCCTAATATTTGAGACAGTGTCAGGCATTTCCCCAGTGGTAAAGTTTAATATTTCAATGTTTTTTTCCCCATCCTCAAGGGACTTTGCCAATACTTTTAAATTATCTTTTTAACATACTCTGGGATGTATCCAAGCATTACATTACATTAAGCTATGCAGAATTACAAGCCCCTATTCCCATTCTGGGCTCCCTGTGTTTGGGTTGTTTAAATCATCTACCCAGACTGGTCAAATTAGATTATGTGCTACAGAAAATTTAGTTTTGGACAAAATTAACCTCTCTTTCTTTGGTCTCATAAAGTAGGTGAATTTCTAAAATACAGACAGTATCATCCTTACTCCTGTATTCTGATTTACCTTAGTCCTGATCCAATCAGCTTTGTTCTTATCTCTAATTAAAGAGTGTTCTCATTTTCAATTTCATTAACAGTTGTTGTGTGTGGCAATGCTGACTTTCAGAACTGTACAACTCCTACTCTGAACCTTATGTGACACACAGGTAACCAAAGTTCCAGGGAAATACCAGGTTGCACCTATATAGCACAGCCTCTCAAAATCTAGAAATAACAGTTACAGCTCCAGACTAAATGTCACTGACAAAAGGGCTTACAATCAGGCTCCAATATTCTTATAAGCATTTTCTTAATGAGACCATACAATATTTGCTCTTTTGTGTCAGGCTTATTTTGCATCACATCATGTCCCACGGGTTCATTCCCTTCATTGCATGCCTCACGGCATCATTCCTTTCTTTAGCAGCACAATATTTGATCATATGTATACATCACAGTTCACCATTCTACTTCTCAGTGAGGATATCCTTCAGCCACCTCCATCTATTGAACATCATGTATAATGTTCAAAGTCAACAGTTCATAATCTTACATTATCCTCACTTAGTGGTGTAATCATCAACACTCTCAATTCTAGATGATTTTCATTGCTGCTGAGAGAAAAATAACTGATAAATACACTCTCACCAAATAGACAATCCAAACCTCTCACTAAATCTTATCCCAACCCCCACCATTATTTACCCCTGGTATCGCTGTGGTACCATTGATGTCTTCCTGTTAAACTTACTCCATACCATGCAATAGTATTTTCCCCCATACCCCGATATTATAAACTATTTGATTAAGATTTATACTTTTGAAGTGGTTCATGCAAGAATTTATTTATATTTGTAGTGTTAATTGGTGGGATATATGACTCTATAAAACCCTTTTCAATCATGTTCACCTTCAATATGGCAGTATTACTTATAGAGCCACTAATGAACTGCATTCACATCTATCCATTCCTTTACATTTAAGTTCAATCTCACTAGCTAACCATTCTTCCTTTTGTTATTATATAGTGTCCTTTGTCTCATAACATTTTTGTACTTAAAATCTATTTTCTCTAATAGCAGTATAGCTATATCAGCTTTCTTTTGGTTAGTACTACATGGGATATCTTTTTCAATCCTTTCACTTTCAACCTATTTACATCTTTGGGTGTATGATGAGTCTCTTTAAACAGTGTGCCAGATTGAATCTGTGGTGGACCCCAAAAATCTATTTCCTTTAATCTTTATTCATTATTGCTGGTGGGGAGCTTTGTGATTGTTACCATGGAGATATGACTCACCTGATTGTGAGTATTAACTTTTGATTAAAGGGAGATGTGACTCCACCCATTCCAGGTGGGCCTTGACTGGAATTCTTTAAAAGAGGAAACATTTTGGAGAAAATGTTTTTTTAGAGCCATGAGAACTATAGAGCCCATGCAGCCAGAGACCTTTGGAGGTGAAGAAGGAAAATGCCACTGGGGGAGAAAGCTAGCAGATGCTGCCATGTTTGCCATGTGCCTTTCCAATTGAGAGAGAAACCCTGAATGCTGTCAGCCTTCTTGAACCAAGGTATCTTTCCCTGGATGCCTTAGGTTGGACATTTATATTGCCTTGCTTTAGTTGGGACATTTTCACAGCCTTAGAACTGTGGACTTGCAACTTAATAAATTCCCCCTTTTAAAAGTTGTTCTGTTTCTGGTGTATTGCATTATGGCAGCTGGCAAACTAGAACAAACAGCATATAAAAGGATTATATTTTTAAATCCATTCTGCTAGTGTGCCTTTTGATTAGGGAGTTTAATTCAATAACATTTAAAGTTATTATTGTAAAGGCAGTTCTTGATTCAACCATCTTATCTTTTGTTTTTTTAAAATATGTTATTTTTATTTAAGAAAACAAACAATATACTTAGAGCCACAAAAATGGATATCTTAATTAGCTTAGCCATTGGCATATTTAAATAAAGTATCCAAATAATCATTGTAAAATCTTGCTGTTTGTGCAGTAAGTTTTATAAATCAATTTAAAATTAAGGCAACAAGGAAAAAAATCTACAAATGCAGATACCAAAGTTCTTAAGTTGTAAATATTAAACACTAACTTAAATACTATTTGATCAGAAGTCAAAACTGTGAATGTTCTCAAAATACCAAGTAGAAAGTTATTGCAAAATCTACATTGCTATAGTAATGACCTATGTTACTAAACATTTTCCTGATTTCAGAAAAATACGAAGATACAAATATTTTTATAATTAGCATATGAAAATCTTAATCACTTAAAATGGATGTCTTAGTTAGCTTATCCATAGGCATATTTAAATAAAACAACTAAGTAATCACTGTAAAGCCTGTTTGTACAATATGTTTCATAAACCAATTTAAAAATTAAAGCAAGGAAGGAAAAAATCTATAGATACAGAAATCAAAATTTCTTAGATTCTAAATATTAAATGCTGTTCTATATACTATTTAATTAACTATCAGAACTGTATGTGTTCTCAAAATATCAGGTAGAATGTTATTGCAAATATCAGCTTTGCTATAATAATGACCTATGTTACCAAACATTTTCAAATTTTTGACTTCAGGAATTTATTTTATCTAATATTACTATAGCTGCCTATAGTTTTTATTTTACCTTTTTTTGTTGTAAAATATAACATATACAAAGAAAAGAAAGAAAAACAATAATTTTCAAAGCACATTTCAACAAGCCACTACAGGACAGGTCCCAGTGTTTGTCATGGGCTAACATTCCTTCCTCTCCGATTTTTCCTTCTAGCTCCTCCAAAACACTGGAGGCTTTACCAGGGTCATATAATGGAATCATAAAGTATCTGTCCTTTTGTGTCTGTCTTATTTCTCTCAGTATTATGTCCTCAACATTCATCCACATTGTCATATGTTTCAGGACATTATTTTGTCTAAATGTCGTATAATTTTCCATCATATATATATATATATATATATACAACATTTTGTTTATCCACTTGTCTATTGACAGGCACCTGGGTTGTTTCCATTTCTTAGCCATTGTGAATAGTGCCACTATGAACATTGGTGTGCAAATGTCTGTTCATGCTACTGCCCTCAACTTTTCTGGGAATATACTGAGTATTGGTATTGCTGGGTCACGGGACAACTCAATATTTAGTTTTCTGAGGAATCACCAAACTGACTTCCCCAGCAGCTGAACCATTATACAGTGTCACCAGTAGTGAATAAGTGTTCCAGTTTCTCCAACTCCTCTCCAACATTTATAGTTTCCTGTTTGTTTAATAGCAACTATTCTTATAGGTATGAGGTGATATCTCATTGTCATCTTAATCTGCATCTCCCTTATAGCCAATGAAGAGGAACATGTGCTTTTTAGCCATCTATATTTGCTCTTCAGAAAAATGCCCATTCATTTCCTCTGCCCATTTTATAATTGGCTTGTTTGTTCTTTTGTTCTTGAGCTGTCAATTTATTTGTGTACACAAGATATCAAGCCTTTATCTAATATGTGGTTTCCAAATATTTTCTCCCATTGGGTTGGCTGCCTCTTCATCTTTTTAACAAAGTCCTTTGAGGCACAGAAGCTCTTGATCTTAAGGAGGTCCCATTTGTCTATTTGTTCTTTCACAGTTTGTGCTTTAGGTATAAAGTTTAAGAAGCTGCCTCCTATATCATATCTTGAAGATGTTTCCCTACATTTTTTCTAGAAGTTTTATGGTTCTGGCTCTTACATTTATGTCTTTAATCCATTTTGAATTAATTTTTGTATATAGTGCAAGGTAGGGGTCCTTTTTCATTCTTTTGGCTATTGAAATCCAGTTCTCCCATGCCCATTTATTGAAAAGAATATTCTGTCCCACTTCAGTGGATTTGGGGACCTTATTGAAGATCAAATGTCCATAAATTTGGTCATCAATCTCTGCACTCTCAATTCTATTTCACTGGTTAGTCCTATGTTTGTGCCAGTATCATGCTGTTTTGACCACTGTGGCTTTATAGTAAGCTTTAAAGTCAGTAAGTGAGAGTCCCCCTACTTCGCTCTTCTTTTTAAGGATATCTTTAGCTATTCAGTGTCTTTTTCCCTTCCATATAAATATGATAACCAGCTTTTCCAAGTCTTCAAAGTAGGTTGTTGGGATTTTGATTGGTACTGCATTGAATCTGTAGGTCAGTTTGAGTAGAATTGACATCTTGACAATGTTCAACCTTTGTAGCCATGAGCATGGAATGTCTTTCCATCTATTTAGGTCATTTTTATTTCTTTTAGAAATTTATTGTAATTTTCTATGTATAAGCCCTCGACATCCATGTTTAAGCTTATTCCTAGGTACATGATTCTTCTGATCACTATTTTTTTTGTATGCTGTATGGTGGGGGCCACACTTCCCTCTTTTTCCTTGTGAATATCCCATCATTGCAGTACCATTTTGTTCAATTTTTGTTTGATTTTTCTTTTTTTGTTTGCTTTCTTGTTTGTTTTTTTTTGGGGGGGGAAGTGCATGGGCTGGGAATCGAACCCAGGTCTCCCACAGGTAAGCATTCTACCACTGAACTACCCTGACACCCCCATAGTTGCTATTTTGAATGGAATTATTTCCTTAGTTGTCACCTCAGATAGGTTATTGCTTGTGTATAGAAACATTACTGATTTTTGTACATTAACCTTGTATTCCACCACTTTGCTGAATTTGTTTATTAGCTCAAGTAGCTTGACTGTAGATTTTTCAGGGTTTTCTAAGTATAGAGTCATGTCAGATCTATTTTCTCTCTGTCTCACTCTTAATCCTTTAAGTTACCCTTACTAATATTCTTCAGTTATTCACCTTCCTCTAGCTCTCTCTGTCCTGTCTTTTCTTTTCATCCAGCAGGACTCCTTTTAGAAGTTCATAGTGCAGGTCTCTTATTAATGAATGCTCTCAGCTTTTTTCTATCTGTAAATATTTTAAACTCTCTCTCACTTCTGAAAGACAGCTCTGCTGGATAGAGAATTCTTGGCTGACAACTTTTCTCTTTCAGTATCTTAAGTGTATTGAACTGCTGCCTTTTTACTTTGTATTAGTTTGCTAAATGCTGCTGGAATGGAGTAAACCAGAAATGCAATGGCCTTTACAAAGTAAATTTATTAAGTTACAAGTTTCCAGTTCTAAAGCCATAAAAATGTCCAAACTAAGGTATCCAGAAAAAGATACCTTGACCCAAGGAAGGCTGATGTCTAACACAGGGGAAGGCATATGGCTGGCATCTGCTGGTCCTTGTTCCCAGTTACATTGCTTCCAGCTTCTGATGCTAGTGTTTTCATTTCTAAGCATCTGTGAGCCTTCACTTAACCCCTCAGGGACACAACTATGAGTTCTGGCTTGCTTACCATTTTGTGGGAAGGCACACGAGACATCTTCTGGACTTCACATTTCCTAATGTCTTTGTCTAAACATCTGCTCTTTCTTTCAGCACTTCAAGCATCTTCAAATGTCTACTTCTCTGTCAACCCTGAGCTTTCTCCAGTTTTTTCCTCTTTTAAAGGACTCCAGTGAGCTAATCAAGACCTACCTTGAATGGGCAGAATAATCAAAAAGCCACACTTACAATTATATCTGTCACATCTCGTGGAAACAATCCAATCAAAGTTTCTGTCCCATGATATTAAATCAGTATTGAAAGGAGATGGCTTTTCTGGGGTATATAACAGCTTCAAACTGCATATGCCTTCACGTCTTTTGAGAAATCAGCACTTAGTCTTATTTGGCTTCCCTTGTATGTGATGAATTGCTTTTCTCTTGCTGCTTTCATACTTTTCTTTCTCTTTAAATTTCTCAGCCTGATTACTATGTGTCTTAGTGTGGGTCTATTCGGATTATTGTGTTTGGAGTACATTTGGATTCTTGGATGGACATATTTATGTTTTTTATAAGGGTTGGGAAATTTTCAGCCATTATTTCCTTCAATAATCTTCCTGGCATTTCCCCTTCTCTTCTCCTTTTGGGGCACCCATGATGCATATATTTGTGCACTTTGTGTTGTCAAATCATTTCCCTGTGACGATGTTCAAAATTTTCCATTTTTTCTCCATTTGTTCTTTTGTCTGTTCAAATTTAGTTGATCTGTCTTCTAGCTTGCTGATTCTTTCTTCTGCCTTCTTCAAATCTGCTATTGTGTGTCTCCAATATATTTTAAATTTCATCTACAGTATCTTTTATTTCCATAATGTCTGTTATTTTTGTATGTATTCTTTCAAATTCTTCATTATGCTCTTCTAATGCCTTTTTTGACATTCTTTAGCTGTTTATACACATTTTCCTTCATTTCTTTGAATTGATTGAGGAGATTTGTTTGCACATCTTTGATTAGTTCTTCCAGACTCTGTATTGTATCTGAGCTGGTTCAGCTGGACCCAACCAGGTAGGTGCAAAGCCTGTCAAGTTCACAGGTCTCTGTGCTTGCTGAAAGTTGCCAATCACAGGGCTGTGAGGTGGGTTCTGTGCACCTTGCTGGAGAATCAGCTTGTGGGCATGATGGTCCAGGTTGTCCCAGGAATGACCTTGGATCATGGGACAGAGTATTTCAACTACCTGTTCTCACTGCCAGTCCAGGACTGTCTGGTGGCACAGCCTACTCCCACATCTCCACCTCTTCATCTGTGCACACTGTGAGCACTCTGGGCCTCTGTGGTGAAAGGATAAAATCAGTGGGACCCAGGGAATCCTTTTCAGTAGCCAACTGTCAGATCAGCTCATCTTTTTGTCTCCCCTCCCCCTCCCAAAGGGAGGTCCTCCCATCACAGCCAAAACTGGACGCCCACAGCCGCTTGCCTGAGGGGTTGGGGGTAGGAAGATCTCACAAGCTGATATTGTGGTGGGAGTGAGGGAGCATGACATTCCTTTGACTCCCACTCCAGCCTGCATGTTTTAGCCCACCCCAGGTGTGGGTACACTCACCCTATCCTCTGAATCATAATTTCTCTACTTTTTCATCTAGGGCCCCCCCCATACAATGCAGATATCTTTCTCTGGTCACTTGTACCATGGAACTATGGTCTCAGTCATTTTTCTGGCACTTATGAAGTTCTTCCACAGATTAGGAGTGAATTCAGCCTATCCCATTCCACCATATTCCCAGAATTCAAAACTGAATATATTTAATATATTTAACAAACCTCCAAAGTGTATAAATAAAAAATCTCAGAACTTACTCAGTAACTGAACTTCAAAGCAGTGAAGATGCTGAGCTGTCAATTTGTAGCATTATTTGTTCTTTCACAATTGGTTACAGAAAGTGAGGTCCTCAGTCTCAGACACTTATACTGCACTGAGCACTTAGTCTGAGCGTTCCTAGTATGTGAAGGATTGCTTTTCTCTTGCTGCTTTCAAAATTCTCTCTTTACCTCTGGCATTTCACGATCTGTTCAGTAAGTTGTCTTGATGCAGTTCTGTTTGGAGAATGCTGCACTTCCTGGGCCTGTAATTTTATGTTTTTCATGAGAGTTGGGGAATTTTCAGTGATTATTTCCTCAGTTGTTCTATCTGTCCATTTTCCCTTCTTTTCTCCTTCTGGGACACCCATAGCATGTGTATTCTTGCACTTCATGTTGTCATTCAAAATAATAAAAATAAGAATAAAAGTAAAAACTTTTTTTAAAAAAACATCCCATACCCAAATATCCCCTATTTATTTATTGTTTTTTGTCTTTATTTTCTTACTCATCTGTCCATACATGAAAAAAAGGAAGTCCCAGTCACAAGGTTTTCACAATCACAAGGTTTCACAAGGTTTTAAAAGGTCTATAGTTATTCAATCATCTTCAAGAATCAAGGCTATTGGATTATGTTTCAACAGTTTCAGGTATTTAACTCTAGCTACTCCAACACACCAAAAACTGAAAAGGGATATCTATATAGTGTATAATAATAACCTACAGAATGATCTCTCAACTCTGAAATCTCTCAGCCAGTGAAACTTTATTTTATTTCATTTCTCTTCTTCCTTTTGGTAAAAGTGGCTTTCTCAATCCCACAATGTCAGGTCCAGGCTCATCCCTGGGAGTCATGTTTCATGTTGCCAGGGAGATTTACATTCCTGGGAGTCATATCCCACACTGGGGGGGGGGGAGGACAGTGAGTTTACCTGCTGAGTTGGTCACACCTAGGCAACAAAAGAGGTTATTTTGGGGTGACTCTTAAGCATTTTCATAAGTAAGCTTAGCTTCTCCTTCACAGGAATAAGTTTCATAAGGGCAAGCCTCAGGATTGAGGGGTGGCCCATCAAATTGGCAGTCCCCAATGCTGATGAGAATATCAGGGTTTCCCTAGGTGGGGAAGTTTAATATTTTCACCTTTTCCCCAAGTCTTTCAGGGGGCATTCCAAGTACTTTTTAATCTTCTGTCCAGATTACTCTGGGATATACTGGGGCATCACACCAATCTGTACAAACCAACAAATTCTCAGTACCAATTCAAGGTTTATTGTAGTTATAGTGTTCAATTAAACTGACCATAAAAGTTAAATTAGATAGTGTGCTACAGAAAATGTAAATTTTGCACCAAATATACATCTCTCTCTTTGGTCTCACACTGAAGTTGAAGTTTTAAAATACAGTCAATATCATCCTTTACCCTTTATACTGCTTTACCTTAGACCTACCCAGATCAGTTTCATTCACATTTCTGAGTTGTAGTCTGATCACTTTTTAAGTGTTTTTAACACTTGCTGTGTGGGGTAATGCTGACTTTCAGAGCTGTATAACTCTAGCTGTTAGCCTCAGGTTTCACATAAATAACGAAGTTGCCAGGGAATGATTGGGTTATACCAAAAGAGCACAGCATCACAGAATTTAGGAATAACAGTTACAACTCTGGATTCGATGTGTCTGCTGTAAGAGCTTATGATCTAGGAACCTTTACAATAGGCCTTCACCTGATAACCTATGTTCTAATAATAATATTTGTCTTTTCATTTCTAGCTTATTTCACTCAACCTATTTTCCTCAAGTTTCATTCACCTCATTGCATGCCTCATAAATCCATTCCTTCTTGCAACTGCTCAACAGTCCATTTTATGTATACACCACAGTACCCCCATACATTCCTCAGTCTATGTACCCTTAGGCCACCTACACCCATTGCATAACACAAACACTGACACTATAAACACCACTGTGCAGATGCCCATTTGTGTCTTAGTTCCTTCAATTATACACCTAACCATGGTGTTACTGGATCATACAGCAACCTCAACCCTAGCTTCTAACCCCCTCAGAGGGGCTCCACCATTCTTCTTCCTTATGAACAGTGACTAGGTACATGTCTCTCTCCACATTTTCTTCAGTACCACTATCTCTTTTTTCATTTTTAACATTTTTTATTGTGAATTATAAGATATATTCAAAAAAGCAACATATTTCAAAGTACACTATAACAAGTAGTTATAGAACAGATTTCAGAGTTTGGTATTGGTTATAGTTCCACAATTTAAGGTTTTTCCTTCTAGATACTCCAAGACTGGAGACTGAAAGAAATACCAATATAATGATTCAGCAGTCATACTCATTTATTAAAATCTATCTTCTCTGTTATAACTCCTCCTTCTCCTTTGATTCTTCTCTCAATCTATAGGGGTATTTAGAATATGACTATTTTGATGTTTCCATATTGGAAAGGGGTGTCAATAATATGGGATAGTGGGATGGAACTAGTTAGTGTTCTTGGAGTGGCTAGACCTTAGTTTCAGGACTTCTCTGGCCTAGGAACACATCTGGAGGTTGTAGGTTTCTGGAAAGTAAACTTAGATATAGTTTTAGATGATATTTAGGGTTGACAGGAATGGTTTTGGTTGGGGTTTGGCAAAACATGGTGTGCCAGTTTGAGGATATTATGTACCCCAGAAAATCTATGTCCTTTAATCCTCATTAATTATTGCTGGGTGGGAGCTTTCTAATTGTTTCCATGGATATGTGACCCACCCAATTGTGGGTTGTAACTTTTGATTAGATGATTTCTATGGAGATAGATCTCCATCCGTTCAAGGTGGCTTTGCTTACTGGAGCCCTTTAAAAGGGAGCTATTTTTGAAAAAGCTGCAGAGCCAACAGAGCCATGAGAGCCAATGCAGCCAGAGACCTTTGGAGATGAAGAAGGAAAATGCCCTTGGGGGAGCATCAAGAAACAAGAAGCCTAGAGAAGGAAGCTAGCAGATGTTGCTGTGTTCACCATGTGCCTTTCCAGTTGAGAGAGAAACCCTGAACTTCATCGGCCTTTCTTGAGTGAAGGTAACCTCATGTTAGTGCCTTAATTTGGACATTTTTATAGACTTTCTTTAATTGCAACATTTTCCTGGCCTTAGAACTGTAAACTTGTAACTTAATAAATTCCCCTTTCAAAAAGTCAATCCATTTTTGGTATATCATATTCCAATGCTAGCAAACTAGAACATCCTGTATATGAAAAGAAGTCCTACAACTCAACAACAAAAGAATACACAACCCGATTATAAAATGGGCTAAAGATATGAATAGACATTTTCCCCAAAAGCAAATACAGATGGCTAAAAACCACATGAAAAGATGCTCATTTTCACTAGCTATGAGGGAAATGCAGCTCAAGACCTCAATAAGATATCACCTCATACCTATAAGAATGGCTGCTATTAAACAAACAGGAAACTATAAATGTTGGAGAGGATGTGGAGAAATTGGGACATTTATGCACTGCTAGTTGGAATGTATAATGGTACAACCACTGTGGAAGACAGTTTGGTGGTTCCTTAGGAAACTAAGTACCTAGTTGCCCTAAGACCCAACAATAGCACAACTTGGTATATACCCAGAAGAGCTGAGAGCAGTGGCACAAGCAGACATTTGCACACTGCTATGATGTTCATAGCAGTATTATCCACAATTGCCACAAGATGGAAATAATCCAAGCACCCATCAACAGATGAGTAGATAAAATGTAGTATATACTTATGATGGAATATTATGCAGCAGTAATATCAGATGAGGTCCTGAGGCATATGACAACACAGATGAACTTTGAGGACATAATGCTGAGTGAAATAAGCCAGACACAAAAGGAAAGATTATGTATGATATTGCTGTTATAACCTTTGTAAAGGTAAACTCAGAGAATTATAATATAGAATATAGGGGACCCACAGATAGAGAGAAGCTAGAGATAGGTGAACAGTTAGGTAATTAGGTTGAACTTAAATATAAGTGAATGGATAGAAGTGAAGGTAATTCATTAGTGGTTCTGTAAATATTACCATATTGAAGGTGAACATGATTGAAAGGGGTTGCATATAGCCATGTATCCCACTAATTAACACTACAGATATAAATAAGTTCTTGGATGAACTACTTCATTGGTATGAATCTTGTACAAAGAGTAAATAATAGAAGGCTATAGGGTAAAAACTACTATTGCATGCTATGGACTATATTTAATAGGAAGACATCAATAGTACCACAGAAATACCAGGGCTAAATTACTGGGGGTAAGGACAAGTGTTAAAGGGGGCTTGGATTTTCTATTTGGTGAGGGTGCATCTATTAGAACAATGAAAATTGTCTAAAATTGAGTTTTGATGATGGTACAACTAAGTGACGATAATGTGAGATATGGATTGTTGACTGAACATTATACATGATGCCCAAAAGAATGACGTGATTGAAGAATACACTGACTAAGAAGTAAAATGCTGAACTGTATTGTATGCATATGATTGAAAATTGTGTGGCTACAGAAAGGAATGATATTGTGAGGTATGCAATGATGTGAATGAACCTGGGGGACATTATGTGGTGCAAAATAAGCCAGAAACAAATGAACAAATACTCTGCTTCTTTCACAAAATACTTAAAAGGAAATTGGGGCCTTGATTGTAAGCTCAGCAGTTACATTTAGTCCAGAGCTGTAAATGTTATTTCTAGATTTTTGAGCTGCTGTGCTATATATGTATAACCTGGTATTTTCCTGGAGCCTTAGTTACATGTGTGATACCTAAAGACTCAGAGTTGGAGTTCTGCAGCTCTGAAATTTAGAATTGCTACATACCATATCTGTTAAAGAAACCAAAAAAGAGAACAGTCTTCAATTAGAGAAAAAGAAAAAAAAAAAAGAGAAACAAGGCTGAATGAGTTGGGACTAAGGTAAATCAGAATACAGGGCTAATGAGGACATGGTATGCATTTTAGAACTTCACCTACTCTATGGGACCAAAGGAAGAAATGTTTATTTTGTCCAAAACCTAAATTTTCTGTGGCACATAACCTAACTCAACCAGTCTGGATAGATCATTTAAACAACTCAAACAAATGGAGCCCAGAGTGGAAATGAGGGCTTGTAATTATGTATAGCTTAATGTAAAAGTATGTTAAGAAGATAATTTAAAAGTATTGGCAATGTACCCTGGTGGATGGGAGAATATACATGGAACTATTAAGCTTTACCACTGGAGAAATCCCTGATACTATCTCAAATATTAGGGACTCCCAAGTCAATAGTCCAAGCCCTTGATCTTGAGGCTTGCTCTTGTGAAGTGTGTTTCTGTAGCACAGAAGCTAAGCCTACCTATAGTTATGCCTAAGAGTTACTTCCAGAAAACCTCTTTTTTGTTCAGATGTGGCCTCTCTCTCTCTAAGCCCAACTCTGCAAGTAAATCATTACCCTCCCCTCTATGTGGAACATGACATCCAGAGGTGAAAGTATCCTGGCAAGGTGGGACAAGACTTCCAGGGATGAGCCTGGCCCTGCACCATGGGATTGACAATCTCTTCCTAACCAAAAGGGAGAAAATAAATGTAACAAAATATGGTATCAATGGCTAAGAGAGCTCAAATAGTGTTGAGAGCCTATTCTGGAAGCTACTCTTATGCAAGCTTCAGCTAGATATTGCTGTTTACCATTTGTTCTAGCTTGCAAGCTGCCAGAAGATGATATACCAGAAATGGAATGGCTTTTGAAAAGGGGAATTTATTAAGTTGCAAGTTTACAGTTTGAAGGTCATGAAAATGTCCAAATCAAGGCACCAACAAGTGGTTACCTTCACTCAAGAAAGGCCTATGAAGTTCGAAGTTTCTCTCTCAGTTAGAAGGACACATGGCAATGTCTGCTAGCTTTCTGTCCAGTCTTCTTATCTCATGAAGTTCCCCCAGGGGCATTTTCCTTCTTCATTTCCAAAGGTTTCTGGCTGCAAGGGCTCTGCAGTTCTTGTGGCTCTGTTGCTCTCAAGTTTTTCCAATGTGTTCCTCTTTTAAAGGATTCTAGTAAACTAATCAAGACCCACCTGGAATGGGTGGAGCCACATCTCCATCTAATCAAAGGTTAATACCCACAAATGAGTGTGTCACATCTCCGTGGAGATATGGCTGCTTCCATGAGATGGTTCAGGATTAAAATATAACATTTCTAGGTCACATAATCCTTTCAAATTGGCACATTCCACCCTCTGAATCTTAAAAAAGACATGTCTTTCTGATATACAAAATACACTCATCCTGCTACAATATCAGAAAGTCTTAAACCATTTCAGTAACAATACGAATGCAATACAAAGACCAGTACCAAGTCTCATCAAAGCCTGTTACAGGCATGGTCTGTTCTAAGGCCAAATTCACCTCTGGCTCTGGAATTGTAAATAATCACAACAAGTTATTTGCTGCCAATATACAAAAGAGGAACGGTCATAGGATAAATACCCCCCCCCCATTTCCAAAGGGAGAAATTGGAAGGAAGAGAGGGGTCACCAGGTCCAAGCAGTTTCAAAAGCCTGCAGGGCAAAGTCCATTAGATTTCAAAGTTTGAGAGTCAGTTATCTTCAGGGCTTTGGAAAGTGGCAGTCCCACCCTTTTCAAGGGCTTACACATCAGCTTACCTCTTTCTGAATGCAACCTTGTGGGACACTGGGGAGATCACCTTTTTCTCAGCTCCACCCTCTCGAAGCATTGGTGCTGCACCTGGGCCCTCTGCCATCTATGGTGCACATGCTCAACCCCTCCAGGTGGTGGGAGCCAGACTCCCCCCAATACCCAAGGAATGTGGTTCACCCTTTCCAAGGCCTGAGGCAGCACAACTCTTCTACTGCAAGGCAGTGGAAGGCCCATCCTCTGCCTTCAGGGCAAACTCACCCTCCCCAAGGTCTTGGGTGGGTCCGCTCTCCTAGCCCATGGCTTCTTGACTTCAGATCCTAGTCTCCATGGTTCTGCTTCTCAAGATATTTTACCTTCACTTTTCCCCTTTTCTGAACCCCCCAGTTGAGACTTGCTAAGGTTCTGTTTATGCAAGTCTCACAGCACACTTGTTGGCTTTCTATGTAGCAAGCAAGGATCATGCCTTTCAGACAGAAGGAGTTTCCACAAATTCTTCCTGGATGACTCCATCTTCAATACTGGCCTTTTCTGAAATGGCTGATTGGTTCCACATTTGGTTAAATCCTCACATGGGGCACTATTCTCTGGGGTCTCCCTGGAAACCCAGAATTTTTCAGAACATTAATTTCTGGTTTCTTTGTACCCAAGAGTTCAGTTCTTTGCTTATCTCTTTCCTGTCACATTTCATTATAAGCTGCAAGGAGAAACCAGGCTGCACTTTCCACATTTAATCTGGAAATCTCTTCTGCTAAACATCTAAATTCATGGCTTTTAAAATCTGCCTTCCAGTCAAAGCCACTAGTCAATTTTGCCAGATTATCTGCCATTTTAAAACAAGGATCATCTTCCTTCCAGTTTGCAATAACACATGCCCCGCTTCTGTATACAGCTTCGTCAGAAGTATCTTTAGAGTCCACATTTCTACCAACAGTCTCTTCAAAGCATTCCAGATCTTCTCTATCAAGCTCCTCAGAACTCCTCCAAAATCTTCCCCTTATCCATTTAAAAGGCCATTCCAACATATTTGGTATTTGCAAACCAGAGCATCATCCCCACTTCTCTGATACTAAAATCTGTTATGGTTTTATATAACATAAACTGCTGGAAGGCAATATACCATAAATGGAATGGCTTTAAAAAGGGAGAATTTAATAAGTTGCTGGTTTATAGTTCTAAGGCTGATAAAATATCCCAATTAAAGCAGGTCTACAAAAATGTCCAAACTAAGGCACTAACAAGAGATTACCCTCACTCAAGAAAGTTCTGATGAAGTTCAGGCTTTCTCTCTCAACTGGAAAAGCACATAGCAAACATGGCGAAGTCTGCTAGCTTTCACTCCAGGCTTCTTACTTCATGAAGCTCCCTTATGGGCATTTCCTTTCATCTCCAAAGGTTTCTGGCTGCATGGACTCTGTAGTTCTTGTGGCTCTGTTACTATCAAGGTGTTTCCAAAGTTTACTCTTTTGAAGGATTCCAGCTAAACTAATCAAGAGCCACCTGGAATGAGTGGAGTTCACATCTCCCTCTAATCAAAGATTAATACCCACAATTGTTTGTGTGTTCCATCACCATGGAGATAATCTAATCAAGCTCCACCCAACAGTGCTGAATGGGAATTAAAAGAAATGGCTCTCTCCATGAGATGGGTCGGGATTAAAACATGGTTTTTCTAGGGTACATAATCCTTTCAAACTGGCACACAGGATATCAAACCTTCTTCTGATATGTGATTTCCAAATATCTTCTCCCATTGAATTGGCTGCCCCTTCACCTTTTTGAGAGTCTTTTGAGGTACAGAATCATTTGATTTTGAGGAGTTCCAACTTATCTACTTTTTTCACTGCTTTTGGGGTAAAGATTAGGAAGCTATCTCCTATATGAGGTCTTGAAGATGCTTCTCCATATTTTCTTCTGAGTTTTATGGTACTGGTACTCATATTTAGGTCTTTGATCAACTTTGAGTTAATTTTTATGTAGGATGTAATATAAGGGTCCTCTTTCATTCTTTTGGCTATTGATATCCAGTTTTCCCATGCCCATTTATTGAAAAGACTATTCTTTCCTAGTTCATTGGAATTGGGGACCTTATTGAAGATCAATTGACCATAGATTTGGTGGTCTATTTCTGTACTCTTGATTCAATTTCATTGGTCAATACTTCTATCTTTTTGCTAGTATCATGCTGTTTGACTACTGTGGCTTTGTAATAAGCTTTAAAATCAGGAAGTGTTAATCCTTCCACTTTGTTATCTTTTTTTTTTTAGCTATTTGAGGTATCTTTTCCTTCCAAATTAATTTAATAACTAGCTTTTCCAAGTCTTCAAAGTAGGTTCTTGGAATTTTGATTGGTATTGCATTGAATCTGTAGATTAATTTGTGTAAAATTAACATCTTAACTAAATTTAACCCTCCTATCCATGTGCAGGGAATGTCTTTCCATCTATTTAAATCTTCTCTGATTTCTCTTAGCAATGTTATGCAGCCCTTTACATCCCTGATTAAGTTTATACATGAATACTTCATTCTTTCAGTGGATATTTTGAATAGAATTTTTCCCTTAAATGTCTCCTCAGTTAGGACATTGCTTGTGTATAGAAATATTACTGAATTTTTGCTTGTGTGTAGAAACATAAATTATTTTGGCACATTAATCTTTTATCCTGTGACTTTGCTGAATTTGTTTATCAGCTTAAGAAGCTTTGGTGTAGATTTCTCAGGATTTTCCAACTATATTTCATGTAATCTGCACATAATGAAAGTTTTACTTCTTTCTTTTTATTTGGATGTCTTTTCTTTCTTTCTTTCTTTTCTTTTTTTTTTTTGACACCCTGCTCATATTTCTCCATTCTTTCGCTCTCTGTTCTTTTCTGTGTAGGATTTCAGATGTTCTGTCCTCTAATTCACTAATCTTTTCTTCTGCCTCTTCAAATCTGTGGTCGTAAGTCTTCATTTTGATTTTCATATCTTCTATTGTGCCTTTCATTCCCATAAGTTTCATAAGTTCTCACATTTGTTTTTTTCCAGCTTTCTAGTTCCTTATGGTCACCAAATGTCTTTTTTATATACTTCATTTCTTTTGCCATCTCTCTCCTCTAATTGTTGAGTTGATTTTTTTCTTGATTTATCATGTTTGACTGAACATTAATTAGTTGTTTCAACTCTTGTATCTCCTCTGAATGTTTGTTTGTTCCTTTGACTGGACCATATTTTCACTTTTCCTAATATGACTTATCATTTTTTGTGGGTATCATGGTCTCTGATTTCCTTGATTCATTTATTCTGAAAGTCATTTTCACTCCTTTACCAAGGGTTTTCTTGTTATATGGCTTTGTTCTCTATCTGGTTTTTGGCATTCAGTTCAACCTATTCTAGACCTCTAACATAGCTTCTATTTAACTGTTCAGAGTTTTTCAGCTCTTGTTTTTCTGGTTCCAGCCCTGCCTAAATCAAAACTGTTTTTTCTTTTAAGGACTGCCTCCAGGTATCATCAACCACAGTCAGGTTTTCCCAGACAAGACAGGCCTAGGTCTCAGGAGGAGGACATAATAAGCATCAAGTTTCCCTTGGGATGAGACCCAGCAGTTTATTAGAGATTCCTGTGAAGCTTCTAGACTCTGTGCTTTTCCTATCCTTCCCAGAGGTAGTGCTTATCAGCTTGCAGCTACCCACTGACATAAAGTGGAGCAGCACCTTTACATTCTAAGCAGAAGCTGTAGCTGCCAGGGTCATGCTTGAGACAGAGGCTGAGGTAGGGCTTAGCTCCTGCGGTGTGAATTCTCTATTTGAGGGTTACCACTTGAGCTGGGCCCCACCCTTCCTCTTCCTGGGGAATATAAGCCCTTTATGTAATTAACTCCATCACTTGACTGTTACTTTGTCTCTCAGAACTATCTTGACTCTGACCTTGCCTGGATCAGGGCTGACAATTGAAAATGACACACTTTCTCTAATGAGTTCCTTAAAATACTTTTAAATAAAGAGAGAAAGAGAAATTGAAGGTAAATAAAATGAATATAATCCCTTTTCAGAACCAGTTCCCAGCCCCCAAGTTTGCCTGTCAAGAGCCAGAGTTGGTAACTGGCTCTATATGCCTTGAGGCACAGTTCTTTTCCAGTATTTTGAGCCTGGCCAACTCTAAAAGTCTAATTTCTTTCAACAACCCCTCCTCCTGTCTGCTGGGATTCCTTTCCTGCTTGTGCTTCATTTATCTGTGCTTGGAGCATATATTCAGCAGTCCAAATTTGTTAATTAAAGCTGCAATTGGAGTTTGGCTGGGTTGCCCCCCCCCTTGATCCTAGCAGGGACTGCTTTTTCCCCCCATGTGGAAGTGTCTACAATTGAGGATGCCATGCCAGTGGGGGATGGGTGCTTGCCTTTGAATTTGTGGGGCTTTACTAGAGTTCTGTGGTATGATCTCGTCTCTTCCATCTGTTCCAGAATGGTATATGATGTGTTTTCAGTCATAGATGTCCCCTAAATAAATGCTCCAGACAGTTTCTGGCTATTTAGTAAAATATGACAAGAAAGGAATAGGCTGAGGGTTGAACTTTTAAGTGTGAAGAAACCAGAGTGATGGTCTTGGAAATTCTGGGCTTCCTGAAAGTGAGAACACAGGAACAGTGCCCCACATGAGGATTTATCCAAACATGAAAACCAGTCAACTATTACAAGACAATACAGAATCGGAGATGGAATTATCCAGAAAGAATTTGTGGAAAGTCTTATTGTCTGATGGCTTTGATCCCTGTATGCTACATGCCAAGTCAACAAATTTTTTGCAAGACCTGCTTAAATGGAACCACTGTTGGTCTACACTGGAAGTGGAAGAAAAGGGACGGACTGAAGGAAGAATGTCCTCAGGGAAAAACCATGAAAGCTAAGGTCTGAAGCCAAGACACCTCTGGCAATGAGATCGGATCCACCTGTCATGTTGAGGGGGTGAGTATGCCCTAGAGGTAGAGGGTGGGCCTTCTGCATTGATGTTCAGGAATTGTTCTGGTGTTCCAGGCCTCAGAGGGTGTGGAGTATATTCTCTGGTGATTGGGAGGAGCCTGGATGCCACCCCATTATTCTGAAGTGTTAAGCTTGTGCTCCAGAGATGGCAGAGAATCCAGGTGTCACCTAGATGTTTGATGAAAGCAGCCAAGAAACAATTGGTCTCCCCAATGTTCCCCAGTGCTGCAACCCTCATCCCAGTGTTTGGAAAGAACAGGGCCACTGTGTAGGCCCTTGAAAAGGGGTGGGGGCTGCTGCTTTCTAAAGCTCTCAGTATAAATGGCTCTCAGAATTTGAAATCTAATGGAGTTTGCCCTGCAGGTCTTCAGAATTGTTTAGGTCTGGTGACCACAGTTTTCCTTACAACTTCTCCCAATATCAATGGAATAATTTATCTTATGACTGTTTTTTTTTTTTTTTGTATATGGGAAGCAGATAACTTGCTCTAAATTCACAGGTCCACAACCAGAGGAGAATTTTGCCTCAAGACAGACCATGGTGTTTAGGTTCTGGTGTCAACTTGGCCAAGAGATTATGCCCAGTTGTCTGGTCAGGCAAGCACTGGCTTGATCATTGCTATGAGGATATTTCATGGCTGGTAGACAAACCAGAAGGCTGGTATATTAAATCATCAGTCAATTGCTGCATCTATGGCTGATTACATCTGTGATCAACTAAGGTGTGTCTCTCACCATGAGGTAATCTAATCAAATGAGGACTCTTAAGGAAAAAGAGAGACTCTTTCACTGCTTTTTCACCCAGTAAGCCTCTCCTGTAGAGTTTATTCTGACCTTTCATTGGAGCCGCCAACTTCACAGCCTGCCCTACAGATTTTGGACTCTTCCATTCCCATGGTTGCATGAGATGCCTTTATAAATCTCTTATTTACAGATTTCTCCTATTGGTTCCATTTCCCTGACTAAAGCACAGACCATGCCTATAACTGACTTTGATGAAATTTTATGCTATTTTTGAGTTGGCATTATATTTATATTGTTACTGCTTTGATGAAATTGTGTACTATTTGCATTGGTATTGCCTTTGTATTGTTACTGAAATGATTTAAGGCTTTTTGTGATGAAATGAATGTATTTTGTATATGGAGAAATTTAGTGTATTGTATGCAGGATAGATGTGCATTGTTAGGTGAAAAAAATTATGTCCATTATTGTTTTCTATTTAGCAATTAAGTATGGTTTAAGGTGATCTGTATAGTTGTCAAATCGACAAGAGGTAGACTCTGTAATTGTCAGGTTCAGGTTTCAACTTGGCCTGGTGAGGGTGCCCCAGTTGTTCTGTTGCTGTGGACTTAAATAATCAGGATGTGAATTTCATATATGGCTGAGTGTATCTGTGGTTGGCTAAGGGGAATGCCTTTCTCAATGAGTGAGGCTTAAGGAGAGCTCAGCACCCAAGCACACCTAGGCTCAGTGCTCAGTGGCGCTCAGGCCCAGATGTTTGGAGATGCAGAAAGACATCATCCCAGGAAAGCTGTTTGAACCCAGAAGCTGGGAGGGAAGGCAAGTAGACATTGCCATGTGCCTTCCTATGTGACAGTGAAAGCCAAATGAAAGTCAGCTGCCTCTCCTCCAAAGAACTGTAAATTTGTAACTAAATAAATCCCATTTATGAAAGCCAGTCCATTTCTGGTGTACTGCATTCTGGCAGCATTAGCGAACTAAAATACCACTCTAATCTTTGTTATTTCTTTCCTTCTTCTGGATTTGTGATTAGTTTGCTGTTCTTTCCCTAGTTCCTCCAGTTGTTTAGTTAGGCCTTTGGTTTTAGCTCTTTCTTCCTTCTTACTGCAGGCATTTAGGCCTATACGTTTCCATCTTGGCATTGATTTCCCTGCATCCCAAAAGTTTTGACATGTTGTGTTCTTGTTTTCATTCATCTCAAGATATTTACTGATTTTTCTTGCAATTTCTTCTTTGACCCACTGATTAACAAAGGGTGTGCTGTTTAACCTTCATGTATTTGTGAAATTTCTGGTTCTCAGTTTGTTACTGATTTCCAGCTTCATTCCATTATGATCAGTGAATATGATTTGTATAGTTTCAAAATTTTAAAAATTTGTTAAGATGTGTTTGTGCCTCAGCCTATGGTCTGTCCTGGAGAATGTTCCATGAGCACTTGAGGAGTATGAATATCCTGTTGGTTTGGGGTGCCAGGATCTATATATGTTTGTTAGGTCTATTTCATTTATCATGTTATTTAGATTCTCTATTTCCTTATTGATCCTCTGTCTAGATGTTCTATCTATTGAAGAGAGTGGTGTGCTGAAGTCTCCTACTATTATTGTAGAGATGTCTATTGCTCCCTTCAGTTTTGCCAGCTGTGCTGGTTTGAAAATATTATGTTCCCCATAAAAGCCATGTTTTAATCCTGATCCAATCTTGTGGGAGCACCATTTCTTTTAATCCTGACTCGATACCGTAAGTTGGAAACTTTTGAGTAGATCATCTCCACAGAGATGTGGTTTGCCCAATTTTGGGTGTAGCCTTTTGATTAGATGGAGATGTGACTCTATCCATTTTAGGTGGCTCTTTATTAGTTCAATGGAATCCTTTAAAAGAGGAAACATTTTGGAGAGAGTCAGAAACAACAGTAATGACAGAAATGACAGAAACTTCAGAGAACAGAGAAATGGACGTTTGGAAATGCTTGGAGCACAGAGACATCACCATGAGATGTTAAGCAAGCCAGAACTTGGAGAGAAGCAAGGGAAGCCAAGAGATTAAGGCCAGCTCCAGAGAAGCATAGTGAGGATCCCCCTACAGGGACAGTGGCTGAAAGCAACAGAGCCCAGGAGCAAGGGATCATCAAAGGCCAACCATGTGACCATCCAGTTGACAGAGGTGTTGCTGACCCATCAGCCATTCTTGAGTGAAGGTAACTTCTTATTAGTGCCTTAGTTTGGATAATTTTATAGGTTTAGGACTATAAACTTGTAACTTATTAAATTCCTCTTTTTAAAAGCCCTTCCAGTTCTGGTATATCACATTCTGACAGCTTGCAAACTAACAACTGGGATTTCCTCATGTACTTTGGGGCACCTTGATTAAGGGTTAAAATATTTATGACTGTTACGTATTTTTGATGAATTGCCCATTTTATTGATATAGGGAGTCATTTTTGTCTCTTTTGACACTTTTTACATTTAAAATCTATTTTGTTTGCTATTAGCATAACTACCCCAGCTTTTTTTCTTTTTGGTTATTGTTTGCATGAAATACCTTTTTTCATCCATCCTCTTTCAACCTATTTGTATCTTTGGGTCTAAAATGAGTCTCTTATAAACAGCACATGGTTGGATCATATTTTTTTTAATGCATCTTCCAATCTGTGTCTTTTGATTGGGGAGTTTAATCCACTAACATTCATTGGTATTACTGTAAAAGCCATCCTTATTTTGACCATTTTATCCTTTGGTATTTATTTGTCAGATCTATTATTTTCTCTCTTTTTATTCTTTTAGTTACCCTTACTGCTAAACACCATTTCTATATTCTTCTTCAAGCCTCTTTGTCCTGTCTTTTTTTTTCAGCCAGCTGAACCCCCTTTAGTATTTCTTCAGGGCCAGTCTCTTGTTTAAAAAACTCCCTCAGCTTTTGTTTATCTGTAAATATTTTAAACTCCCCCTCACTTTTGATGGACAGCTTTCCTGCATAAAGAATTCCTGACTGGAAATTTTTCTCTTTCTGCAGCTTATTTATCATACCACTGCCTCCTTGCCTACATGGTGTCTAATGAATAGTCAGCCATTAGTCTTATGTGGCTTCTTTGTATATGATGAATCAATTTTCTCTTGTAGCTTTCAGGATTCTCTCCTCTTTGGCATTTGACAGTCTTATAAGAATGTATCTTGGAGTGGGTCTATTTGGATTTATTTTATTTGGAATATGTTGACCTTCTCTGATTTGCATTTTTAGGTATTTTATAAGAGCTGCGAAATATTCCACAATTATTTCCTCAAATATTCTTTCCGGCTCTTTACCCTTCTCTTGTCTTCTAGGATACCTATGATTCATATATTTGTGTTAGTATCTTCTTGGTATCCTTTATTTCTTTAACCATCTTGTTGAAATTGCTTAGGAGATTTGTTTGAACATCTTTGGTTAGTTTTCCAAATTCTGTGTCTCCTCTGACTTATTTGATCATTTGCCTTGGCCATAGCTTCTTGTTTCTTCATATGCTTTGTAATTTTTTGCAGGTTTCAGGACATCTGATTATCTTGATATGTTTATTTTGAAAGTTCATTTTCCTCTCTTGTTTAAGATTTTGTTGTTTCTTTGGTTCACATTGAAAGTTTCACTTAGTACTTGGTTCATTAATATTTCCCAGTCAAACCAGAATCAGGGTCTCACACAAGGGTTGCAGATCTGGAATTGATTGTCTTAGACGGTGGCCAGGAAAGCAGCTTCTGAGACTGCACTTTTCCAGTATTCCCAGCAGATGGTGCTTTTGAGCAACCAATTCCACACAGCCTGCCCCTCAAGGTCCAGATGAGTTTAAGCCTGGTTCAAGGCTGCACAACTCAGGGGGTCACCCTAGCTGGCCAATTGTTAGATCAGGACTATTTTGTTGTCTCCTCTTATCCTGATGGGAGGGCCACCTTGTCTCTTCCACATCCAGGTGCCCAAAGCTGTCAGCCTTGTTGTAGAGAGTGGGCACTGGGCACCATGATGGAATCTCTGCTGGCTTCCAGACCCCTGTGTGGAAAGACTTGTAGGTTGTAGGACTGAGAGGGTTGAACCAGGACTGCACCTTATCTTTCCAACCAGCAAGAATCAGGCTGATGAACATCTTCTGGCCTCAGGGATGGAGGATGGGCATGTTTGAGTTCACTCACCCCTATTTCTCTGTTGTTGTTTCTGCATTTTTTCATCCAGCTCTTCATTATATGTTGCAGTCGTACTTCCCTGGTCTCCTGAGCCCCTGAACCCCTGCTTTGGACAGTTGCTGCCTGTTCTCTAGACGCTTTTGGTGGAAGAGTGAGTTCTATCTGTTATTATTCCACCATCTTCCCAGAAGTCTCCCACACATTGTCTTCTTAATGTCCTTTAGCTCTATATCCATAGTTTCCGTCATCTCCTTGCATTGTTTTAAGAAATTTGTTTAAACTTCTTTAATTGTTGCAAATTCTGTGTCTCCTCTGAAGTTTTAATTTGTTTCCTTGACTGAGTTATGTCTTCCTGTTAGGATGGTTTGTAATTTTTTGTTGATGTCTGAGCACCTGATTATTTTGCTGGGTTAACACTGAAGGTCAGTTTCTCTCTCTTGTCTAGGGTTTTATTGTTGATAGGCTTTGTGTTAAGGCTATTCTTTGGTCCTTGGTCCAATTTATTTTGAACCTTCAGAGTAGCCTATTTTTAACTGTTCAAATTTTCTCAGCTCTTATTTACTTGTCCTGGATATATGATACAAATTTTAAGATTGTAATTCTTTTACAATTCTTTTACTTCCAGGAAGAAACTTCCTTCTCTCTGTTCCTTCTCCAGGAATCTTGATCATTGCTGTTTATTTTTTTGCAGAACTTTTTCCCCAGCCTCTATGATTCTTATGAATTCTCTCCCTCACTCAGTGCCTACTTTTTCTTCCACTTTTCAGTTGTGGGTCCCATCCTATATTACTGAAGCTTGTTTCACTCCATTTTTTTTTTTAGCTTCTGCTTCTGGTTTCTTCCCTATTAAGAACCCAGATGGGGTGAATCCAGAAAAATCCATTTTGCATTAAGTGGTCCATCAAATAGAGACTGGATTGAGCATATACATCTCTTGCTAACAGTTCTGCTGTGGTCTCTCTCTCCCTTTTGATTCTCCTGGGGTCCCTTTTATACACGGCATTCCTCAGCAGCTTTATTCTGCCCTGGACCTATATGGACCAGGGTTCTTGTGCTTGGATGTATGAGGGTTATAACTCGTTCCTGTAAGTGGCTCTATGCAACTATCAAGCTGCATGGGACTGAGTGAGTGGGAGGGGTCAAGACCACTGAGTCCAAGAGGGAAATCCCCTACCTGGTCTTGGAGATTAATTTTCTTTTTCTTTGATTTAGAGTTTGTGGAGTTCTTCTCCAGTTCTATTTTGTCCTCCAGAATTGTAGTCAAGTGAGATTTGTCTTTTTATTTGTTTATTCTGAGGGGAGACTTTTACAGGGGATGTCTCCCATTGCCATGCTGATGATGTCATTAGGCATATTTCTTAATGATTAAAAAAACCAATTCATCAGGAAGACTTAATAAACCTAAGTTTTATGCACCTAATAGCAGAACTTGAAAATATATGAAGTAAACATTGACAGAACTAAAGGAACAATAAACAAACCCATAATTGTAGTTGGAAAGTTTAATCCTCCTTTCTTTGCAACTGAAAAATAAGAAGGGGAAAAGCTATTAAGAATATATGCTATTCATACAATTCTATCCACCAAATAAAGCAAATTGAGATTTATAGGACTCTATACCCAACAGTTTTAGAGTACCCATTACCCTATGTTCATATGGAATGTTATTACCAAGTTAGGTCAACAAATTTCACAGGTTTAAAATCACATATACTATGTTCTCTGACTACAATGGAATTATGTTAGAAATTAATAACAAAAAATATATGGAATCTTACCCCCTCAATTTTTGGAAATTAAGCAACACTTTGCTAAATAACCCATAGGTCAAAGAAGGAATGACGATGGAACTTAGAAAATGTTTTGAACAGTTAAAGTGAAAACAGAACAACCCTATGTGTGATGCAGGTAAACCAGGGCTTTATTAAATCAGTAGAAAGGTTTAGTATCAATCATTTAAGTCTTGTCCTTAATAATCTAGATAAAGAAAAGGAAACAATAGCAATAACAGCAAAAATATTGAAATAGAAAATTATAGAAAAGTTAACAAACTTGAAAATTGAGTCTCAGAAAGATTAATAAAATTGATTAGTATTTGATCTGTTTTGAGTTTCCTTTTTGTATATGTTGTGAGGTAAAAGTCCAGTTTTATTCTTTTGCATGTGGATATCCAGTTGTCCCCACACTATTTGTTGAAGAGACTATACTTTCACCAGTGAATGTTCTTGGCACCCTTGTTGAAAATTAATTGATCATTTTTGTATGGGTTTATTTCTGAACTATCACTTGCATTTCATTTACCTATATGCTTACCCTTATGCCTGCATCATGCAGTTTTGATTATTTTAGCTTTATAGTAAATTTTTTTTGTAAGCTGTATGGTGGGGGTCACATTTCATTCTTTTTCCATGTGAATATCCCATTAATGCAACATTATTTGTTGAATTTTTGTTTGTTTGTTTTTCTTTCTTTGCTTGTTTGCTTGTTTTGGGGAAGTGCATGGGCTGGGAATCAAACCTGGATCTCCTGCATAGCAGGCGAGAATTCTACCACTGAACCACCCTTGCAACTGCTCTTTGTAGTAAATTTTGAAATTAGGAAGTGTGAGTTGTCCAACTATGTTTTACTTTATCAAGATTGTTTTGGCTATTTGGGGTCCCTTGCGTATTCCATATGAATTTTAGTATTGTCTTTTCTATTTCTGCAAAAATATTTGTTGCAATTTTGATAGGGATTGCATTGAATCTGTAGATTGCTTTGGGGAATAATGCCATCGTAACAACATTAAATGTTCTGATTCATCAACATGGAATGTCTTTCCATTTATTTAGTTCTTTAATTTCTTTCTGTAATGTTTTGCAGTTTTAGTGTACAAGTCTTACACCTCTTTGCTTAAATTTATTCTTATGTATTTTATTCTTTTTGATGTTATTACAAATGGAATTTTCTTTATTTTATTTTTGAATTGTTCATCGCTAGGATATTGAAATGCAACTTATTTTTGTGTGTTTATTTTGTAGCCTGCAACTCTGCTGTATTCATTTATTATTCTAACAGTTTTTTTGTGTGGATTCTTTAATATCTTCTATAGGTACAACCATTTCACCTGCAAATAAAGAAAATTTTACTTCTTCTTTTACAATTTAGATGCCATTTATTTTTTTTCTTGCCTAATTAATATAGCTAGAACTTCCAGTTTAATGTTGGATAGAAGTAATAAAAACAGTCATCCTTGTTTTACTCCTGACTTCAGTTTTTCATTGAGTATGATATTAGTTGTGGATTTTTTATAAATGCTCTTTATTTATATTGAGGAAAGTCCCCCTTTTTTACTTTGTTGAGTGTTTTTATCATGAGAGGGTGTTGTGTTTTATCAGATGCCTTTTCTGCATCAGCTAAGATTATCATGTTTTTTATTCCCTTCATCTATTAATGAGGTATATTACTTTAGTCGACTTTGGTATGTTAAACCACTGTTACATTCCTGGGATAATCCCACAGGGTGATGATGTATAATCCTCTTAATCTGCTACTGATTCAGTTTCCTAATATTTTGTGGAGGATTTTGTAGCCGTGTTCATAAGGGGTATTGGTCTATAGTTTTCTTTACTTGTTGTTCTTTATCTATCTTTTGTATCACTGTAATGCTCACCTTTTATAATGAGTGGAAAAGCATTCCTTCTTTTTCTATTTTTTTTGATGAATGTGAGAAAGACTGTTATTAATTCTTCTTTACATATTTTGTCCTGGGATTTGCTATTTTGTGCGTTTATTATTATTATTATGTATTCAATCTCTTATTATAAGTCTGTAAAGATTTCCTATGATTTGGTAGTTTGTGTTTCTAGGAATTTTTCCATTTCATCTAGGTTATCTAATTTGTTTGAGTACAATTATAATTTTTGTCTATGGATTCCTTGAGGTCTTGGAGCATATTTAAGACTTGATTTAAAATGTGTGTGTTTTTAAGTCCAATGGCTAGGTTTCATCATGGATAGCTTGTACTAATTTATTTTTTTCCCCTGTGGACAAGTCATAGTCTCTTGTTTCTTTGTATTTCTTATAATTTTTTGTTGAAAATCAGACATTTGGATATTGCAATATGGCAACTCTGGAAATCAGATTATTCCCCCCGTCTGGATTTCTTATTGCTGCTTGTTGTGGGTTGTTGCTGTTTGCTTGTTTATTGACTTTTGTAATATAATATTTTTACAGTCTTTATAATGTGTGCTTCTGAGGTCTATGTTCTGTTAGCTAGTGTTTTGAAAGTTTTCTTAAGTGTTTGAAGCCAAAAAATATTTAAAAGCAAATAAAAAAGATAAAAGAATAAATAAAGAAAAAAGTTTCAACCAGTCTTTGCAATTTGGCTCCACGTTGGACACTCCTTTGATGCTTAGCCAGGGTGTGTAAAATTCCACCTTAACTTTCACTTCTTGCAAAGTCTGAAGGCCAACCAGAAGTGAAAGCTTAGGGTCCTCTCAGACCTTTTCTGAGTATACATTCCTGCAAGTGCTGGACCTTCTCAATTCGCTAATAAAAGAAGGAGCTTTGAAAAGCCCTTATTCCTCCATGTATCACCTTTCCCAACTTCTTCCTCCCCCATCTCTTCAGTCTTTCCAATCTTTGTCCTTTATGTTGTTTTTTGCCCCAGGTTACTGTGGCCAAAGCTTTAAATCCTTTCAGCAAAAACCTAAACAAAAAACCTAAAGCTGCCCCAACCCTAGAAACATTCTGAGTTGGGCAAAACAAATGTAAGCCCACCTACCAGTTTTTAAGGGAACCACCAGACAGGTCAAAATTCACAACCGCTCTTCTTTGAGGATAAGGTCCAATTGCTCTCTCTGGCTCTAGGAACCTGTGCCAGGAGTACAAATTGCATCCTCACTGCTGCTGCCTTTCTGGGGTATAGGTGAGGGGTGGTAGTTGGACAATTTTAAACCCCACAGCACTCTTACAGCAAAGTAGCAGCTTCTTTCTTCACCGAGCTTTTTCCTTGTAATTTTATTTTACTAGATTCCAGTGTTCTGTAAAAAGTAGACTCTGACATTTTTGACCTGCTTATTATGTATTTAATATCTGAGTGCTTCACTCTATGGAAATTATACCTCAATAAAACCATGTTAAAATCATTCTAGTTGCTATGTGAAGAGCATGATAGACATAGGGTACAACCTAAATAGGAAGCTGTTGGGTTTTTTTAGGCTAGAGATGATGATAAGTGAGACAAGGGGAGATCATAAGATTGAATAGACTGATTGCCAGAGGAAATTTTCATAAACTGTCTGCCCTATTTTAAATGATCAATTGGCATTGATTTATTTGACACCATTTCCCCTAGTGCAGAATTTCCCAGTGCTAGTGGAAGTGGTTGTGGAGCTGATAGAGTAGTTCTAAACTTTAAAGGGGATAATTAAATCCTTTTTCTTTTTTTAAAAGAAAGTCTCATTTTCCTTTATAAAAGCAATCATTCGACTGCCTCCGAGGGTGCATTGCATGATAGTTAGTAGAGATTAGCTGAGTATGCCTATAACTCAGTTATAAATTGGTTTATTACTCAGCTGAAGGCTACATGCTACTATGTTCATTTTGATCATTAGAAAGGTTTTTAATTTCTTTTTTCTTAGCCATACTGTTAATTGTAGGTTAAAGGTCATTTTTCACATGTGATAAACATTTTTTAAATTGAGCCAAGTTTTAATAAGTCATTACATTGTGCTTCACTTAAAATTGTTTATCATATACCACATAAAAGTTACAAAAATTATTTATTTAAATCAGAGTTTATATTACTAGCTAAAGGGTTCTCAAATCAGAAAGTGTCAGCAAATTCTAACTATCTCAATTCCATTGAGAAAGAATAGGACCTGTGCCAAGCAATCAAGCAGTTTATAAGCAGCTGAGCTGCTAGGTTTTCCTTGCCACTCTGTCAAAGATGTAGACAGTAAGGAGACAATGAGCTCAAGAGGATGCTAACATTTTATTACTTATATATTATATAAGTACATATTATATATTGCATATATATCATGTATTATATATTACTTATATAGAAGGCATAGGCATAAGCTCCCCACCCCCATCCCTTGTCCCACAAGATGACAATGAACCAGAGTGCCCAAATGACATATGGCATGAGCAGCAGGTTGCTCTGTCATATGTCATAGAACTGTTTCCATAATGCATTAAGTGGTTTTATACTCTGAAGTTGTACTCTAAAGACAAGGGGTAAGATAGAAAGGCCCATTCTTCACTGCAGTGAAGAAACTGCTTCCTGGCAGGACACCATCCTACAAGATAATGAGGTGGTGAGAAATGGCCCTGTGAAAGTTCCTTATAAAATTGCTTATCCTGCCATGTTCCAGGGACGATTACAGGATGTTCTGCCAAGACTTAGGTTAACTTACAGTTGGGCCTTGCACACATGGCCCATGTGGAGACATCTGAGGTGGCCAGGGACCCATGGCAAAGCCATTGCCCCACAACGAAGTCCAAAAATGAAACTTTTAACTGTATTGATATATGATGATGCAAAAATACCTTTATTTTTTACAGTGAAATTAAAGTAATATTTAATGGGTCAATATTTAAAGAGATTGGAAGCCATCACACCCATCCTCACAACAAGAAAAAAGGTGAAAAACTGAAAATCAACAACTCTTCTGAGATCCATTTGAGAATTGGGGTCCCAGGGCAAATCACTGCCCTGAAAAACAGAGAGAGGCAGATACAGAGAACCACAGCTTACTAGAAGAAGAAACCACAATCGAGATCAGCATTGCATAGGAATATTTAAAGAGCAATTGACTACCTGCTGGAGACTGAGAGTGGGTTCCGTTGAGAAATTAAAACTCCTGGAGGCCCAATCTTAGGTACGGCATGTCGGGGGATGGGGGTGGGGTGCCACACACATTTAAGAGTTTGACCTCCAGGATTTCTATTACAAAGTTTAGAGAAAACACCCCTGTGCTTCTCTATTAGGGGCAGAGAAGAAATAACCATTTAGAAATATCCCAGAGCATTATGTTCTCCTTAATGTGAAGGCATACCCTCAAGGAAAACTATTTTACCAGAGTCTAATTGATATGAAGGAAGAGAAATACCTAACTCCCCCTGACCCAGCCTTCCTGTCTTACTATGGTATAAAAATAAAACTGAGACAATGCCTTCCTCACCAAAAGGGGGAAAAGAAATGTGACAAAATAAGGTATCAGTGGCTGAGAGAGTTCAAATAGAGTTGAGAGGCTATTCTGAAGGCTACTGTTATACAAGCTTCAGCTAGATATTACTACCTATCATGGTTTGCCAACTCCCAACCAAAACCATTCCTGTCAACCCTAAAGAACACCTAGGTTGCTATCTGAGATTCTATAAAAGTTTCACATATTAAGATTACTTTCCAGAAGCCTACAACCTCCAGATGGGTTCCTAGGCCAGATAAGTCCTGAAATGCAGAGGGCCCAGCCTTTCCAAGAATATCAACTATCCATATTATCCCACATTATTGACACCCATTTCCAAAATTAAAAAGTTAGAAAGGACATAGCACAAATACCCCTAAAGATTGGAGAAGGATCAAAGAAGAAAGAGAAGTTATAACAGAGGTGATAAGTTTTGACAAATGAGTATGACTACTGAATTATTATGTTGATATTTCTTTTGGTCTCAATGTCTTGGAGCAGCTAGAAGGAAAAACTTAAAATTGTGGAACAGTAACTCATACCAAACTCTGAAATCTGTTCTATAACTACTTGATACAATGTACTTTGAAATGTATTGCTTCTTTGCGTATATGTTATGTTTCGCAATAAAAAATGTTTTCTACCCCCACATTTTACAACATCAATAGTTGTCCAGTACAATAACAGTGGGTAACAGCTGAAAAGACTGCAAGGTTCAGACCCAGTTTAAGAAGCAGTGTCTAGAGAAACCCAAAGACAACAGGGAGACCAAAGCAAGGATACCAGAGGAAGTTTTATCCTCTGACACCTACAACTACAGCTAACAGTACCCACAGCCTAACTCCTAACCAGATAAAAATAAAACCTTACGCCTAAAGGCCTATTTACCTCAGTTCCTTTCACCCTATACATCATGTACAGCTTTCAACAAAAAAATTATAAGGTATGCTAAAAAGCAAAAAAAAAAAATCTTAAGGACAGAGTAAACTTCATAACCAAACTCAGATATGCCAGATAGTTTAGAATTATCAGACAGGAAATTTATTTTAACTATGATTAATATGCTAAGGGATCTAATATTTAATGAGTCAATTGTCAAATTCAGTGTTCATTAGAAATCTTCAGAGTCATGGTAAATCAGTATTTTCCCACTACGAATGACAAATATTTGTCATCATATCGGTCAGTATGGAAAGCTAGAGTATAGCGCTTTTTCTAAAAGACTCATTACAAACCTGATTGCAATTAATTACAACTTTATATGAATGATAACTTTAAATATAATTATTCTGCAATGCTTATTTTTCCACAAGTATTTATTTCTTTAAATTCTCTTTTATCACTTTCATTATATTTTTGAAAAAAGCTTATTGTTACCATATATACAACTTAATATTTCCCCCTTCTAACATTTTTAATGTGAAATATAAAACATGTATACAAAAAAGGAATAAATTTCAAAACATAGTGCAACAATTAGTTATAGAACAAATTTCAGAGTTTGGCATGGGTTACTGTTCCACAATTCTAGGTTTTTCTTTCTAGCTGCTCCAAGACACTGGAGACTAAAAAGAAATATCAGTATAATGATTTAACTCATTTATTAAATCCTATTTTTCTTTTATAACTCCTCTTTCTCCTTTGTTGTCCTTTGATCCTTCTCTCAATCTTTAGGGATATCTGGGCTATGCCCTTTCTAACTTTTTCATGTTGAAAAGGGGTGTCGATAATATGGGATGGGGGGTGGAACTAGTTGATGTTCTGGAGAGGCTGGCCCTCTGGGTTTCAGGACTTATCTGGCTTGGGAACCCATCTGGAGGTTGTAGCTTTCTGGAAGGTAACCTTAGTGCCTGAAATTTTGTAGAATCTCAGATAGAGTCACAGGTGTTCTTTAAGGTTGACAGGAATGGTTATGATTGGGGTTTGGCAAACCATGGTAAACAGCAATATCTAGCTGATGTTGCAAAATAATAGTCTCCAGGATAGTGTCGTGACTCTATTTGAACTCTCTCAGGCACTGATACCTTATTTTGTTATTTCTGTTCCCCTTCTTGGTCAGGATGGAATTGTTGATCCCATGGTGCCAGGGCCAGGCTCATCCTTGGGAGTCTTGTCCCACGTTGCCAGGATGACTTTCAGCCCTGGATGTCATGCCCTATGTAGGGGGGAGGGTGTGGTAATTAGATTCAGTTGTCAACTTGGCGAGGTGAAGGTACCTAGTCCTGCTGCTGTGGACATGAGCCAATGGTACGTGAACCTCATCTGTTGCTCATTACATCTGCAGTCAGCTAAGAGGCATGCCTGCTGTATGAGTGATGCTTGATTTAATTGGCTAGTGCTTAAAGGAGAGAGCTCAATGTAGCACAGCCCAAGCAGCTCAGCATACCTCATCTCAGCATGCACAGCTCAGCCCAGGCCTTTGGAGATGCAGAAAGAAATCACTCTGGAGAAAGCTGTTGGAACTCAGAGGCCTGGAGAGAAGGCCAGCAGAGACCATCCTGTGCTTTCCCACATAAGAAAGAACCTCAGTTGAAAGTTAGCTGTCTTTCCTCTGAAGAACTAAATAAATCCCTTTTTATTAAAAGCCAATCCATCTCTGGTGTGTTGCATTCCGGCAGCTAGCAAACAAGAACAGATTTGTACCAGAGAGTGGGGTGCTGCTGCAGTTTGCAAATACCAAATATGCTGGAACAGTTTTTTGGATGGCTAAGGAGAAGATTTTGGAGGAGCTGTGAAGAGAATGATGAAGTCCTGGAGTGCTTGAAGAGACTGTTGGTGTAAATGGAACCACTGTCAATATGGACAAAGGGGGACACAAAGGGAAAAATTCGAGTTTGCAGAGTGAGAACCATGGAAGCTCGGGTCTGAAGCCAAGAAACCTCGGCCAGGAGAGTGGACCCACCCATATACATGGAGAGGGTGAGTTTGCCCTGAGGGCAGAGGATGAGTCTCCCATCTCGTTGCAGTGAAAGAGTTGTGCCACCTCAGGCCTTTGAGAAGGTACAGCATGATCCTTGGGGACTGTGGAGAGCCTGACTGCCACCACATGGAGGGGTTGAGCGTGTGCCCTGGAAAAGGCAGAGAGCCCAGGTGTGGCCCCAATGCCTGAAGAGAGTGGAGCTGAGAAAAAGGTGGTCTCCTCAATGTTCCCCGAGGTTGATTTGGAAAGAGGCAGGCCACTGCATAGGCCCTTGGAAAGTGTGGGACTGCTACTTTCTAAAGCCAAACGATAAATGACTTTCAAACTTTGAAAAACAATGGTGTTTGCCCTGCAGGTTTTCCTTCCAATTTCTCCCTATGGATCCTGTGACTGTTCCTCCTTTGCATACTGGCAGCAGATAACTTGTTTTGAGATTCATAGGTTCACAACCAGAAGAGACTTTTTTGCACCTTAATATTGTTTAAGGTGATGCATATAGTTGCCAAGTTGACAAGGATGGATGTGTGGTAGTTAGATTCAGGTGTCAACTTGGCCAGGTGAAGGTACCTAGTTCTGTTGCTGTGGACATGAGCCAATGGTACATGAACCTCATCTGTTGCTCATCACATCTGCAGTCAGCTAAGAGAGGCGTGCCTGCTGTAATGAATAATGTTTGATTTAATTGGCTGGTGCTTAAAGGAGAGAGCTCAATGTAGCACAGCCCAAGCAGCTCAGCATACCTCTTCTTAGCACTTGCAGCTCAGCCCAGGCCTTTGGAGATGCAGAAAGAAATCACTTCGGGGAAAGTTGTTGGAACCCAGAGGCCTGGAGAGAAGGCTAGCAGAGACCATCCTGTGCCTTCCCACATAAGAAAGAACCTCAGTGGAAAGTTAGCTGCCTTTCCTCTGAAGAACTAATGAAATAAATCCCTTTTTATTAAAAGCCAATCCATCTCTGGTGTGTTGCATTCTGGCAGCTAGCAAACTAGAACAGAGTGCAATAATTTTACTTGCAGAGTTGGGCTTAGAAAGAGGGAGGCCACATCTGAGCCACAAGAGGTTTCTGAAAGTAATTCTTAGGCATGCCTATAGGTAGGCTTAGCTTCTCTGCTATAGAAATAAACTTCACAAGAGCAAGCCTCAAGATCAAGGGCTTTGCCTATTGACCTAGGAGTCCCTAATGTTTGAGACAGTATCAGGGATTTTCCCGGTGGTAAAGGTTAATACTTCCATATTTTTTTCTCCTGTTTCTCAGGGTACTTTGCCAATACTTTTTAATTATCTGCTCAACATCCTCTGGGAAGTATCTGGAATTTACATAAATCTACAAAGAATTACGTGCCCTCATTCACATTCTGGGCTCCACGTGTTTGGGTCGTTTGAATGAGTTATTCAGACAGGTTGAGTTTCATTATGTGGTACAGAAAATTTGGGTTTTGGACAAAATAAACATCCTTCCTTTGATCTTATATGGTAGGTGAAGTTCTAAAATACAGACAATGTCCAACTTACTCCTGTATTCTGATTTACCTTTGTCCTGACCTGACTGGCTTCGTTCTCATCTCTAATTGAAGCCTGATCTCTTTTTTGGTTTCTTTTAAAGTTATTGTATGTGGCAATGCTGACTTACAGAGCTGCAGAATTCCGACTCTGAGTCTAAGGTGTCACACAGGTACCCAAAGGTCCAGGGAAATGCCAGGTTTTATACATGTAGCACAGCATCTCAAAATCTGGAAATAATTATAGCTGTGGACTAAACGTGGCGCTATAAGAACTTGGAATTAGGCCCCAATTTTCCTATAGGTATTTTCTAAAAGAGACCATACTATATATATATATATATATATATTCTGGCTGGCTTATTTTCCATCATATAATGCCCCCCAGGATCATTCACCTCAATGCATGCCTCGTGACTTCGTTTCTTTCTGTAGCAGCACAATATTTGATCATATGTATACACCATAGTTTGCCATTCTACTTCTCAGTCAGTGCATCCTTCAGCCCCTTCCATCCATTGGGCATCATGTATAATGTTCGAAGAACAATCCATGTCTCACAGTATCCTCGCTTAGTTTTATAATCAACACTCTCAAATTTTTAACCATTTTCATTGTTCTAAAGAGAGAAATAACAGATAAACACATCTCACCAAATAGAAAATCTAAATCTCCCCTTAACTCTTGTCTCCCCCCTCCACCTGCAATTAACTACCCCTGGTATTGCTGTGGTACTGTTAATATCTTCTTGTAAAATATGGACTATGGCATGGAACTGTAGTTGTCGCCCTTTACCTCTCTATCATCTACTCTTTGTACAAGATTCATACCTTTGAAGTAGTTCATGCAATAAATTATTTATACTTGTACTGTTAATTGGTGAGATACATGACTCTATATAACCCTTTTCAACCATGTATGCTTTCAATATGGCAATATTACTTATAGATCCACTAGTGAACTGCCTTCACTACTATTCATTCTCTTACAATTCAGTTCAACCTCATTAGCTAACCATCCAGCCATCTCTAGCTTCTGTGTATCTCTAGGTCCCCTATATTCTTATATTATAAGCCTCTGAATTTACCTTTACCAAAGTCATAATAGCGATATCATACAGTATCTATCCTTTTGTTTCTAGCTTATTTCACTCAGCCTATGTCCTCAGGGTTCACTCATGTTATCATACTTCAGGATGTAATGTCATCTTACTGCTACATAATATTGCATTGTATGTATATTCCACATTTTGTTTATCCACTCATCTGTTGATGGGGCACTTAGATTATTTCCATCTTTTGGCAATTGTGAATAATACTGCTATGAACATTCATGTGCAAATGTCTGTGTCACTGCTTTCAGCTCTTCTGGGTAGTGGTATTTCTGGGTCATAGGGCAACTCAATATTTAGCTTTCTAAGGAAATGCCAAACTGTCTCCCATGGTAGCTGTACATTATACATTCTGACCAGTAGCACATAAGTGTTCCAATTTCTCCACATCCTCTCCAACATTTGTAGTTCCGTGTTTAAAAGCAGTCATTCTTATAGGTGTGAGGTGATATGTCATTGTAGTCTTGATCTGCATTTCCCTTATAGCTAATGAGAATGAGCTTCTCTTCATGTACTTTTTAACCATCTGTATTTGTTCTTTGGAAAAATATCTGTTATAGCTTTAGTCCATTTTATAACTGGGTTACTTGTTCTTTTGTTATTGAGTTGTATGATTTCTTTCTGTATACAGGATATCAAACCTTTATTCAATACGTGATTTCCAAATAATTTCTTCTATTGAGTTGGGTGCATCTTCATCTATTTGACAAAGTCTTTTGAGGCACAAAAACATTTGATTTTGAGGAGTTCCCATTTATCTATTTTTCTTTAATTGCTTGTGCATTGGTTATAAACATTAGCAAGCTACCTCCTATATTAGGTCTTGAAGATGTTTCCTTATATTTTCTTCTAAGAGTTTTATGGTACTGGATCTTATATTTAGGTCTTTGACATTCCTACTAGCAGTGTCTACATTAACAACTTTGAGTTAGTTTTGTATAGAGTGTAAGGTAAAAGTCCTTCATTCTTTTTGGCTCTTGATATCTACTTCTCCCATGCCTATATATTGAAAAGAATGTTCTGTCCTGTTTCATTGGATTTGGGGGCCTTGTTGAAAACTAGTTGACCATAGATTTGGTGGTCTATGTCTGCACTCTCAATTGAATTCATTGGTCAATGCTTCTATCTTTGTGACAGTACCATGCTGTTTTGACCAACTGTGCCTTTATTTAAAATAAGCTTTAAAGTCAGGAAGTGTTAATCCACCCAGTTTGTACTTCATTTTTTAGGATATTTTTAGCTATTTGAGGTCTCTTTCCCTTCCAAATGAATTTGATAACTAGCTTTTCCAAGTTTTGAAAGTAGATTGTTGGGAGTTTGATTGGTAGTGCATTGACTCTGTAGGTCAATTTGGATATAATCAACATCTTAACAACATTTAACCTTCCTATCCATAAGCAAGGAATGTCTTTCTACCTATTTAGATCTTCTTTGATTTCTTTTAGGAATATTATGTAGTTTTCTGTGTACAGGTCTTTTACATTCCTCGTTAAGTTTATTACTAGATACTTGATTCTTTTATTTGCTACTTGAGTCTTTTGTAAGCATAAGGAACCTTTTCCTTAATTGTCTTCTCAGGTCATTACTTGTGTATAGAAACATTACTGATTTTTACCCATTAATATTGTATATCCTGTCACTTTGCTGTATTTGTTTATTTACCTCAAGAAGCTTTGTTGTAGATTTTTCAAGATTTTCCAAGTATAGTATCATGCCATGTGCAAATAATGAAAGTTTTACTTCTTTCTTTCCTATTTGGATGTCTTTTATTTCTTTCTCCCGCCTAATTGCTGTAGCTAGAACTTCAAGTTCAACGTTGAGTAAGAGTGGTGACAGAGGACATCCTTTGCATCATTCCCGATCTTAGGGGGAATACTTTCAGTCTCACACCATTGAGTAAGATGTTGGCTATGGGTTTTTCATATATGCCCTTATCACACTGAGGAAGATTCCCTCAATTCCTACCATTTGAAGTGTTTTTATTAGAAAATGATGCTGAATTTTGTTGCTTTTACAGCATCATTCGAAATGATCATGTGGTTTTTCCCGTTTGATTTGTTAATGTGTTGTATTACATTGATTGATATTCTTGTGCTGAACAACCATTGCATTCCTCTTATAAACCCCACTTTGTCATGGTGTATAATTCTTTTAACATATCATTGGATTTGATTTGCTAGTATTTTGTTGAGAGTTTTTGCATCTATATTCATTAGGGCAATTGGCCTTTAGTTTTACTTTCTTGTAGCATCTTTACCCATTTTGATATTAGAATGATATTGGCTTCATAAAATGACTTAGGTAGTGTTCCTTTTCCCTCAGTTTTTTGAAAGAGTTTGAGCAGGATTGGTTTTACTTCCTTTTGGAATGTTTGATAAATTTTCCCTGTGAAGCCTTCTGGTCCTGGGCTTTTCTTTGTAGGAAGATTTTTGAAGACTGCTTGAATCTTTGTATTTGTTATTGGGCTGTTGAGAGCTGCTCGTGTGTTTCTAGAATCTGTCCATTTTCTCTAAGTAGTCTAGTTTGTTGGCATAGAGTTGTTCATAGTATCCTCTTATGATATTAAAAAATTTCTTCAGGATTCATGGTAGTGAGCTTCTCCTTCATTTTTTATTTTACTTATTTTCATCCTCTCTCTTTTTTTTTCAACCTAGCTGGGAGTTCATTGATTTTACTTATTTTCTCAAAGAACCAACTTTGGGTTTTATTGATTCTTTCTATTGTTTTGTTGTTGTTGTTGTGTTTGTTCGCCAATTCACCTAATTCTGCTTTAATTTTTGTTTTTTCTCTTCTTCTGTTTGCTTTTCTGTTCTTTTTCTAGTTCCTCCAGGTGAGGAATTAAGTCCTTGATTTTTGCACTTTAGTCTTTTTTGATATGGGCGTTTAGGACAATCAATTTCCCTCTCAGCACTGCCTTTGCCACATCCCATAAGGTCTGATATGTTGTATTCTAATTTTCATTTGTCTACAGATATTAACTGATTTCTCTTGTAATTTCTTCTTTGGCCTACTGATTGTTTAAGAGTGCATTATTTAATCTCCATATATTTTCAAAAGTTCTTGTTCTTTGGTGGTTTTGATGTCCAGCTTGATTCTGGTGTTATCAGAAAAAGTGCTTTGTATAATTTCGATCTTTTAAAATTTAAGACCTGTTTTGTGCTCCAGCATATGATCTATCCTGAAGAATGTTCCATGAGCACTAGAGAAGAATGTATATACTGGTGTTTTGGGGTGTAACAATCTATATATGTGTATTAGGTCTAATTCATTTATCAAATTAAGTTCTCTATTTCCTTGTTCATCCTCTGTCTGGTTGTTCTGTCTATACAGCAGAGCAGTATATTGTGGTCTCCTAATATTATTGCTGAAACTTCTATAGCTCCCTTCAGTTTTGCCAGTGTTTTCCTCATTTACTTTGGCATTCCCTGATTAGGAGCATATACATTTATGATTATTATTTCTTCTTGGTGAATTGTCCCTTTAATATGTAGCACCTTTCTTGTCTCTTATGTCATCTTTACATTTAAAGTTTGTTTGGTCTGATAACAGCATAGCTGCTCTTTCTTTCTTTTGGTTATAGCTTGCATGGAACATATTTTTCCATCCTTTCACTCTCAATCTATTTGTCTCCTTGGGTCTAAGATGAGTCTTTTGTAAGCATATAGATGGATTATATTTCTTAATCCATTCTGCCAATCTGTATCTTTTAATTGGTGAGTTTAGTCTGTAAACATTCAAAGTTACTAATGCAAAGGCAGTTCTTGAACCTACCATCTTATCCTTTCATTTTTATTTGTCAGATCTATATATTCTTTTCTCTCTTTCTCTTTTTGTCCATTAAGTTACCCGTACTGGTCTTCTTCAATTCTGTGCCCTCCTACAGGCCTCCCTGTCCTGTCTTTTTTTCCCCCAGCAGACAAAACTCCCTTTAGAATTTCTTTTACGGCCAGTCTCTTGTTGACAAATTCTCTCAACCTTTGCTTCTCTGAAAATTTTAATCTCTCCCTCATTTTTGAAGGACAGTTTGGCTGGATAAAGAATTCTGATCTGGAAGTCATTCTCTTTTAGGATTGTTCATATATCACACCACTGCCTTCTCGCTTCCATGGTGCCTGTTGAGTAGTCCAAAATCAGGCTTTTGTGATTTCCCTTGTTTGTGGTGAGTCCTGTTTCCCTTGCTGCTTTCAGAATTTCCTACTTCTCAACAGTTTGATTGGTATGTACCTTGGAGTAGGCCTATTTGGATGTATTCTATTTGGTGTTCATTGGGCTTCTTTGATTTGCATATTTGTCTTTCACAAGGGTTGAGAAGTTTTCCCCCATTATCTCCTCAATGAATTTTCTTAGCGCTTTACTCTTCTCTTCTTCTTCTGGGACACTGATGATTCTTATATTTGTGCACTTAATGTTGGTCATCATTTCCCTGAGATCCACTTCAAAATTTTCTATCCTTTTTTAGCCATTTGTTCTTCTGTGTGTTTAAGTTCAATAGTCCTGTCTGCTAGTTTGCTTATCCTTTCTTCTGCCTGTTCATACCTGCTGTTGTGTATCTCTAGTATATTTTTAATTTGGTCTACATTATCTTTCATCTCTGTGATATTTGCTATTTTCCTGCTTATTCTTTCAAATTCTTTATGCTCTTCTAGTGTCTTCTTGATATCTTTTACGTCATTAGCCAACCCACTAAATGTATTTAGGAGAGTTGTATAAACATGTTTGATCAGTTGTCCCAAAGTCAGTGTCTCCTCCAGTGTTCTACTTTGGTCATTTGGCTGGGCTATATCTGCCTGTCTTCCTCTGCTTTTCTTTTTGTGAATTTCTGTGTGTGATTTTCTGTTGGCTTTAAGGCATTTAATTATCTTTGATAGGACTTACTTGGAAGTTGATTTCCCTCAGTCGTCTAAGTTTTTGTATTTGCTTGGATTTGCATTAAAGGTCTCCTTTTGCACTTGGTTCATCAATAATTCACCCCAAACCTTGCCCTCACGTAGGGAATGTAACTTTACTTGCGTATGTTTGAGGTTAGGCAGTTTGCCAGACTGCACTTTCTGTTTCTTGCCAGGAGATGGCGGTCTTGGGTCTCCTCTTTCCCTCAGGCATCCCTCTCACTGTGGCAGCCAGATGAACTGGACGGAGAGCCTGTGCGATTCCAGCCAGGTCTACTGTTCCTTGTGCATGCTGTAAGCTGACATCCCTGGAACTGCGAGTGGGTCATGTGCACCTCAGTGGTGATTCCATTTGTGGGTCTGACGGGGCTGGTGACCCCCAGGCTCCTGCTTGGAATGACCTTGTGTTGTGGGACAAGGTATGTCAGCTGCCCCTCTCCACAGCCAACTTGGAAATCTGGCCAGTTAGGCATGGCACAGGGTGCAAGACACAGGGCCGCAGGGTATGATGAACAGGGGTGCAGAATGTGGCATGGGGTGTGGCACAAGGTGCGGGGTGTGCAGGGGTGTGTGTGGGGCATGGGTCGGAGGGAATGCAGTGTGCAGGCGGATGGAGGTGCATTTGTGGGGGCACGGGGCATGGGGCAGGCATGGGGTAGGGCATGGGGCTTGGAGTGGGGCATCATGGCACAATGGTGGGGCATGTGGCAGTGCAGATCACAGGGTGGGGGACTGTGTGGGGACCGAGGTGCAGTGTGGGGTCTTGGGGAGCGGGAACACAGAGTGGTGTGAGGTATGAGGGTGCAGGGTACAGTATGAGGTGTGGCACATGACACTGCACGGGGGATGCGGGGGTAGGACGCGGTTCAGGGTTGGGCATTTGGCACAGGGGGCAGGGTGTGGGTGCGCTGCTGAACACGTGCTCATGGCACACGGGAGTGGGTCACGGGGCAGGACACAAGGTATGCTGGTGGGGTGGGGCTCGGCAGTCAGGGAGACTGAGCGCGGTTCGGGTTGGGCTGGGTCATGAGTGTGTGAGGCATGCTATTGATTGATTCCTCGTCCCCATGTCCCTGGTTGTGCACTCTTGACGGCTTCCTGGTTTGCCTAGGGAGCTTGAGGCTGCAGAGCTGAGGGGGCTGTTATTCAAAACTAGCTTCAGGGGGCAGCACTTTCCTGGGTCCAGCCTCTTATCCCCAGTGGGGTCCCAATGGAGCCGACTCATTCTGTTCTCTGTGTCTCAATTCCTCAACTTCTTTATCCAGGACCTCCCTATATAGTGTAGATGACCCTCTCAGGTCATTCACACCCTGAGACCGCTGGCCCAGTAATTTTTCTGTCATTCCTGTAGTTGTTCCTTAGAGCAGGGGTGAATTCAGCCTACCCTATTCTTCCATATTCCCAGAAGTCCAATATTTTCCCTTTAATCACATTCAGATATGTATTTCAGTGTTGTTAATTATGCTCACTAGTTATGCAACCATCACCACCATCCATTGTTAAAATATTTCCATCATTCTATATAGGAACCCTGTACATGTTAAGCCTCAACTTTCCATTCCCTACCCCTACCCCATTCCCTAATAAACTATATTCTAGATTCTGACACTATGAGGTTGCTTATTTTAATGGTTTCAAATCAGTGAACTCATTCAATAGAAGAAATGACTTCAAGGTTCATACATGTTATCACATGTATCAGGATTTCATTCCTTTTTATGGCTGAATAATTTTCAATTGTATTTATATATCACCTTTTATTTATCCATTTATTGGTTGATGGACACTTGCATTTCTTCTACCTTTTTGCAGTTGTGAATAATGCCACTATGAATATTGGTGTGCAAATATCTATTCAAGTCCCTGCTTTCAATTCTATTGGCTATTTACCTATTAGTGTGATTGCCAGGTCATATAGTAGTTCTATAGTTAACATCCTGAGGAACTACTAAACCGTATTCCACAGTGGCCCCACCATTTTATATTTAGCAATGAATGAGTTTTCCTATTTCTATGCATCCTCTCCAACATTTATTTTGTTTAACAGCACCCATTCTAATGGGTGTGAAATGGTAACTCATTGTGATTTTGAATTGCATTTCCCTGAGGGCTAATGATGTTCAGCATCTTTTTATGGGCTTTCTAGATATGAAATTAATTTTTTTCAAGAAATGTCCATTCAAGTCTTTTGCCCATTTTTAAATTGGGCTGTTTGTCTTTTTGTTGTTAATTTGAAGGATTGCTTTATGTTTTTTGGATATTAAACCTCTATTGCATGTATGGTTTCCAAATATTTTTTCTGTTGTGTAGGTTGTTGTTTTACTTCCATGATAAAGTCCTTTAGGCACAAAAGTTTTTACTTTTATGTGATCCCATTTATCCTTTACCCTGTATTCTAATTTACCTTAGTCCCAACAAGATCAGTTTTATTCTTATCCCTAGTTGAAGTCTGTTCTCTTTTACAATTTTTTCAATAGTTGCTATATGGAGCAATGCTGACTTTTAGAATGGCAGAACCCCAAATCTGAGTTTAGCTGTCACACAGACACCCTGATTAAGTGCATAAATATTTATGACTGTTATTTCTTCTTAGTGAATTATCCTTTTTATTACCATATAGTGTCCTTCTTTATCTCATAAAAATTTTGCACTTATTTTGCAACTATTTCATAATTATTTTGCATTACTTCATCTGATATTATTATATTTACACCAGGTTTATTATTGGTTTTTCAGTTATTGCTTGCATGGAGTATCTTTTCCCATCCTTCCACTTTTTCCTTTGGGTCTAAAATGAATCTCTTGTAAACAGAATATAGACAGATCATTTTAAAAATTCATTCTGCCAATCTGTGTCTTTTGATTGGGAAATTTAACCATTAACATCCAATGTCTTTGCTGTAAAAGCATTCTTACTGCAGCCATTTTATTCTTTGGCTTTTATTTATCGGTTCATCTTTTTGATATAGGTATTTAGAGGTATAAATTTCCATCTCAGCAATCCCTTTGCTGCATGTCATAGATTTGGGTATGTTGTATTCTTATTTTGTTTTATCATTGGCTTCAAAATATTCCTAATTTTGCTTGTGATTTCCTCTTTAACTCATTGGATGTTTAAGTATGTCATTTAATTTCCACATTTTCCATCTGTTATTGATTTCTGACATCATTCTATTTTAGTCAGAGAATACACATTGTGTGATTTCAATATTTTTTATTTTATTGTGACTTGGTTTATGATCTGACATTTAGTTTATTCTTGGAGAATGATGAATGTGCACTCAAGAACAATGTGTAATCTATAAAAATTGTCATGGTTAGGAACATGTGTCAACTCGGCCAAGTTGTGGTAGCTGTTTATCTGATTGGGCAAGTACTGGCCTGTCTGTTGCAATGAGGACATTTCGTAGGATTAGGTCATGATCACATCAGCTGCATCCACAGCTGATTCCATTTGTAATCAGCCAAAGGGGAGTGTCTTCTACAATTAGTGATGCTAAATTTAATCACAGGAAGCCTTTTAAGGAGGACTCAGAGGAGACAGGCCGCATTCCTGCTTCCGCTGGTGAGCCTCTCCTGTGGAGTTCATCCAGACCCTCCATCGGAGTCGTCGGCTTCACAGCCTGCCCTGTGGATTTGGACTCTGCATTCCTGTGGTCACGTGAGACACTTTTATACATTTTATATTTGCAAGTGTTCCCTGTTGATTCTGTTTATCTAGAGAACCCTAACTAATACAAAAATGAACTATTTTTACAAAGTGGGATTTATTAGGTTACAAATTTATAGATCTAAGGCCATGGAAACATCCAAATTAAGGCATCAACAAGAGGAGACCTTCACTAAAGAAAGGTTGATGGCATTTGGGTTCCTCTGTCACATGGGAAAGCACATGGTGATGTTGCTCTGGCTTTTCCTGGGACATTTTCTTTCTTAGCTTCTCTAAATACTCTGGGCTCTCTTAAAGGACTCCAGGAAGTGGATCTAAGACCTGCCTTGAATTGGCAGAGTCACATTTCATGGAAGCAACCTAAGCAAAAGGTCCCACCCAACAATAGGTCTGCCCCCACGAGATAGGATTAAAAGAACATGGATTTTTCTGGAGTACATAAAAATTTCACACCAAAAGAGTTGGGTAAAGTGTTCTATATATGTATGATAGGCCTAGGTGATTTAGAGTATTGTTCAAGTCTTGAATTTCCTTATTTATCTTCTGTGTAAATGTTCTATCCATTATTGAAAGTGTTATATTAAAGTTTCCTACAATTAATATGGAACTATTGATTTCTCCCTTCAAATATCTCAGCATTTGCTTCACATATTTTGGGGCTCTGATGTTAGGTGCATATATATTTATAATTGTTACATCTTCTTGTTGAATAAGCCCTATGCCAATTTGAAAATATTATGTACCCCAGAAAAATCATGTTTTAATCCTGATCAAATCTTGTAGGGCTAGACCTATTGTTTAGGGTGGGAAACTTTGATTGGCTTGCTTCCATGGAGAGATGACACACTCGATTGTGGGTGTGGCCTTTTGATTAGATGGAGATGTGACTTCACCCATTCAAGGTGGGTCTTGATTAGTGTACCAAAGTCCTTTAAATGGGCAAACATCTTGGAGAATCCTTGGATGCAGATGCTTGGAGAACAATTGCTTCGGAGCTGACAGAGATGCTTGAAGATGCTTGGAGTGCCAACAGAGAGAGAAGATGCCTAGAGAGGGATGTTTGGAGCCCAGCAAATTTCACCATGTACCTTCCAATGAGATGCTAAGCAAGCCAGAACCTAGAATTGTGTCCCTGAGGAGCTAAGTGAAGGCCCATAGATACTCAGAGAGGAAACCAATGGCATCAGAAACTGGAAGCAATGGAACTGGAGCAAGGACCATCAGACACCAGCCATGTGCCTTCTCATGTGATAGACATTGACCTTTCTTTGGAGTTAAGGTATCTTTCTCTGGATGCCTTGGGACATTACTATGGCCTTAGAACTGTAAATTTGCAAGTTAATACATTCCCTTTTTAAAAGCCATTCCATTTCTTGTATATTGCATTCTGGCAGCATTAGCAAACTAATTAAATCCCCTTTATCAATATATGATGACCATCTCTGTCCCTCATATCTGTTTTTACTTAAAGCCTATTTTATCTCATATTAGTATAGGTATACCAGCTCACTTTTGGTTACTATTTGCATGGTATATTTTTTCCATCCTTTTGCTTTCAACCTACATATATTTTTTAATTTAAGGTGAATCTCTTGCTGACAGCATATAGTTGGGCCATGCTTTTTTTATCCATTTGCCAATCTTTGCCTTTTGACTGGAGAGTTTAAGCCATTTACATTTAAAGTCATTACTCAGAATGCAGGAATTTCTTCTGCCAGTTTGCTATTTAGCCTCTGTATATTTTATAATATTATATATTTGTATATATAATAACAAATATTATATATTTATATTATTAAATATTAAAAATATTTAATAACTACTTTTATATTTATTTGATCTTGTGTTGTGTCATATTGTGGGCTCCTCTTTTCTATCTATATAGATTTTTCATCTATTTTCCTTGAGGTAACATATAGTTAAAATTTAACATGTTAAATATATAACAATCATATTTGGTTTGATACCAAGTTAACTCGAATAGCATACACATATACTTTCCCTATACCCCTCTGTTCCCCACCCTTTTTTTGTACTTGTTAACATTTATATCTTTGTTTATTATATGTCCAAAATGGTTCATTTGGCATTAAACTTTATGCATTTGCATTCTAGTACCTGTACCAACTAAGAATGGGAATTACATGCCAAACAATATACTACAATAATATTGGCATTTATAATTAGCTAAATGTTTACTATTACTGCAGGTCTTTATTTCTTTATGCCACATTGAACCACTGTCTAGTGTCTTTTCTGTTTAGTCTGAAGAATTCCCTTGAGCATTGCTTGTAGGGTAGGTCTAGTGGTGAAGAACCTCAGCATTTATTTATCTGGGAATGTCTTAATCTCCCCATAATTTTTTTTGGGGGGGGTGGTTGCACAGTCCATGAACTGAACTTGGTTCTCCTGCACAGAAGGTGAGCATTCTATCACTGAACCACCTGTGCACCTCTCCCTCATTTTTTTTTTCATGGGCAGGCACCGGGAATTGAACCCAAGTCTCTGGCATGGCAGGTGGAAATTCTGCCACTGAGCCACCGTTGCACTGCCCAAAGTTAGTTTTCCTCCAGTATCCATTCTTACAGCTTCAGCTCATTGTATTTTTTTTTTTTTTTGACATGGGCAGGCCCTGGGTATCAAACCCGGTTCTACTGTATGGCAGGTGAGAATTCTGCCACTGAGCCACTATTGCACTGCCCCTCCCTCATTTTTGAAAGGAAGTCTTGCTGGATATAACATTCTTTTCTGGCAGTTGTTTTCTTTCAGCACTTTAAGTATTTCAACCCACTGCCTGCATGCTTCTGTGGTTTCTGATGAGAAATCAGCACTCAATCTAATTGAGATTTCTTGTACATAGTATACTGGTTTTTCTCTTGTGGCTTTCAAAACTCTATCCTTGTTCTTTGCACTTGATAGTGTGATCAATATAAGACAGGATATATTTTTTTCCTAATTATTCTTTTTATTGTTCTCTAGGCTTCTTGGATGTGCATATTCACATATTTTTCTAAGTTTGGGAACTTCTCTGTCACTATTTCTTTGAATATTTCTCCTTCTCCTTTCCTTCTTTCTTTACCTTCTGGGATTCCCATAATGCATATAGTGGTACACTTGATTGCGTCCCAGAGATTTCTAAGGCTGTTTTCACTTTTTATAATTCTTTTTTCTTTCTGCTCCTCACCCTGACTCACTTCAAGTGTCTTGTCTTTGAGTTCACTGATTCTTTCTTCTGCCAGCTCCAATCTGTTCTCAAAACCTTCTTGGGCATTTTAATTTTAATTATTGTGCTCTTCAACTCTAGTAGTTCTGCTTGGTTTCTTTTTTATAATTTCTATCTCTTGACTTAGATTCTTATATTGGTCATTCTTTGTTTGCCTGATATCTTTTAGTTCTTTCTCTGTATTTTCCTTCATCTCCTTGAGCATTTTAAAAATCATTTTCTTTTAAGATTTTTGTTTGGTAAACCCATATTCTGGTCTTCTTCCTTGGTGCTTTCTTGGGTTTTATCCTCTATCCTTCAATGGGACATCATTTCCTGTTTTTTTGTTTGTTGTACTCTGTTTTTGCACACTGTACATTGTAATATTTAAAAATGTTAACTTTGGAATTTATTCCCTGAGATGTCTGTTTCTTGGTTTTGTAACCAGTTGGTGATAAACAGAGATTTTCTTGGGCTTCAACCCTCCTATCAGGATGTTCTACCCAAGGTGAGTGCCATGTGCAGGATTTTCCCTATATTTTTGAGCCTCTGTCTTCTCTTGGCCTTTTGCTTGTTAGTTGTTTTGGAGTTTCCATGTTCACAGGATTTTAGTTTGTCCCTCTGTTTCCCAGAAGACAGACCTCCCTCTCCCAGGTGTTTGATACAAGCAGGATTTTGTCCCAGACTGTCTACCTCTATAGTTTCTTTCACTCTTTTTCTTATCTCAAGATGCTTTTACCTGGAGTGAAAATTCTGGGAGGAGGGGCACACCAGAAAGGACTTTCTTAAGTCAGTCTTTTCTACTTGAAACAGGGCCAGGGACCCACAAAGGGGCTGCAGATCAGCTCTGAAACTTCCCTGGGACTGGGTGAAGAAAGGCACCAGGAGCTTCTTCTATGACTCCCCGAAGCTGAGCTTTCTTGTTCTGCCCAGAAAAATGCAGCCATTCAGCTAACTGTCCTGCAGCCCTATGGATGTGTAGCATCTTTAAGTGTCCTCCACCATGGCCTTTATCTGGGGCAGATTGAAACAATGGCTACCCTCAGTGCAGGGCCCCTAGCAATCCAAAGTCACTATGCAAAAGCCCTGAGCAGTGATCACCATGCCCAGCCCTGGTCTTGGGGAAAAGGATTTTTACATCCCTTTCTCTCACCAATGAGCTAGATAGGGGCTGGACCCCAAAGCAGCCTGCGGCAAGAGTGGGGGATGGGTACCTTTAGCCACTGCTCAGAGAGAACAATTTAAAGTTCTTTATTGTAATTTATCAGCCCCTTCCTCCTGCTGTTTCCTGTATGCTGTACAGTGTTCTTCCAGCTTCTGGAGTTTCAAAATAGTTTTTTTTTATCCCCTAGACAGTTTTGCCTGTTTAATAGCTGTTCTGGTGGAAGAATTGAGTTCTGAAGCTCCCTACTCCACCATCTTCCCACAATCTAGTCTGGTTTAACTTTTTTTTTATTGTATAATGTACACACAAAGCAAAGAAAGAAAAAAGCAATAGTTTTCAAAGCACTTTTCAACAAGTAGTTACAGGACAGATCCCAGTGTTTGTTATGGGCTCCCATACCATCGTCTCAGATTTTTCCTTCTAGTTGCTCCAGAATATTGGAGGCTATGGCTCAACTTGTAATAAAAATAATTTTTCACTTAAAATACTTCCAATCTACAGAAAGTTCAAAGAATAATGTACTGAGCACCCATTTACACATCCCCTATATTTACTAATTATTAACATATTGCTACAATTGCTTTAGATCTCTCTGCAATATTTTTCTAGAACATTTGAGAGTAATTTATAGACATTATGGTGCTTCATTACCCAATTCTTCAGCCTGTGTATCCTAAGAACAAGTCAATTAACATACATTATCCTACCAAAGAACTTTTATATTGATCCAATATTGTCTAATTTATAGTCTATATTCAAATGTCCTAATTGTCCCCCAAATGTATTTTAGAGCTGTTTCATTTTCTATCCAGGGTTCAATCATGTATCACAAATTGCATTTTATTGTCATTTCTCTTTAATATTCCTTAATCTAGAACAGCTTCACTCCCCCCCTTTATGAATTATTTCATGACGATGACAGTTTATTGGGTCCAGGTCAGTCATCTTGCACAATGTTTCACAACATGGATTGCTCCGTTTATTTCCTAACGATTAGATTCTGTTTAAGTATTTTGGCAATTAGCTACATAAGTGATGTATATATTTATTTCATTTTATCAGGAGGCATATGATGTCAGTTTGTCCTATAATTTCTGATAATGAATTTAATCAGTTAGTTAAGATGGCATCTGCCAGTTCTCTCCATCGTAAATGTACTTTCTCCTCTTCTGTAATTAATTAGTAACTCATGAGTGGTATTTTAAAATCCTGTGACTAATTAGTTCCCGAACATTTCAGCTAATGATTTGGGATGCATTGGTGTTCCCTGCCTACATCAGTTATTACACTGGTGAATTCTAAATTGTTGTTTACTAATTCTCTCATTTCTTATAAATTTATTAGCTCTCATTTTTTATAAAAGAAGAGATTTCCCTTCAGTATTAGTTTCCTGGCTGCTAAAACAAATACCATAAAATGGGTTGGCTTAATAAAGGCATTATTAGCTTATAGTTTCTGAGCTAGAAGGCTTGCTTCTTCCCAAAGTTGGTATCTTTTGGGTGGCTGGCAATCTTTGTAGTTCCTTGGCTTTGCTGTCACAAAAGCCCATGTTGGTACCTTCTTAGTCTTTTGGGTCCCATTGACTTCCAGCTTCTGGTTCTCCCCATGGCTTCTCTTTCCACGTCCAATTTCCTTTGCTAATAAGAATTCCAGCCACATTAGTTTATGGGCCACCTTATTTCCAAACGGGTTTACACCCAAAGGACCAAAGGTTGGGACAAGAACTTGCCTTTTATGGGAGACATGATTCAATTCCCAGTACTTTGCCATCCCCACATATTTTTTTTGCTAACCCTATGGAATTAAGGATTATTATTTATTAAATGTGTTCTAATTCACTACTGTCATGGTCAGGTTCATGTGTCAACTTGGCCAAGGGATGGTACCTGTCTGTCTGGTTGGGCAAGTGCTGGCCTGTCTGTTGCGATGAGGACACTTCATAGAATTAAATCATGATCGTGTAGGCTGCATCCACAGCTGATTCCATTTGTAATCAGCCAAGGGGAGTGTCTTCTGCAATGAGTGATGCTTAATCTAATCACTGGAAGCCTTTTAAGGAGGATTCAGAAGAGACAGGCTCTCTTCCTGCTTCAGCCGGCGAGCCTCTCCTGTGGAGTTCGTCCAGACCCTCCATGGGAATCATTGGCTTCACAGCTGCCCTGGGATTTTGGACTCTGCAGTCCCACGGTTATGTGAGACACTTTTATAAATTTTATATTTGCGAATGTTTCCTATTGATTCTGTTTCTCTAGAGAACCCTAACTAATACAACTACTATCATTATTCTTTTTCATGCTGAAATTGTTCCAGATTTGGGTAGTGGGAACTCCTTTAAGCCATCATCTGTGACCTTTTAATATGGTCCCATTATTATTTGAGTGGTTCCTTGTTTTATGGTACAATAAGATGTTCCAGGTCTACCTTGTACTTGTTTGTTTTTTTTGTTTGTTTTTAGTGGGAAATGATATTTAGAAACTTAAAATCTGGTATTGCTACTGGAGTGTTATTGTCTTCTTTTAGTGAATAGAACTAGTTATATATATATATATATTATATATATATATAAATATATGTTACAGTTTTCTAGCTGCTGGAATGCAATATACCTGGAATGGAACGGGTTTTTAAAAGGGAAATTTAATAAGTTGCTAGTTTGCAGTTCTAAGGCCAAGAAAATGTCCCAATTAAAACAAGTCTATAGAAATGTCCAATGTAAGGTATCCCGGGAATGATACCTTCGTTTAAGAAGGCTGATGAAGTTCAGGGTTTCTCTCTCAAGTGAGAAGGCACATGGTGAACACAGTCACAGTTTCTCTCTCAGCTGGAAGGGCACATGGCGAGCACAGCGTCATCTACTAGCTTTCTTTCCTGGCTTCCTGTTTCATGAAGCTCCACAAGAAGCGTTTTCCTTCTTCATCTCCAAAGTGCTGGCTGGTGGACTCTGCTTCATGGTGCTGCAGCATTCTCTGCTCTCTCTGAATCTCTCTCATTCTCCAAAATGTCTTCTCTTTTATAGGACTCCAGTAAACCAATCAAGACCCACCCAACTGGGTGGAGACATGTCTCCTCCTAATCCAGTTTAACAACTACTCTTGATTGAGTCACTTCTCCAGGGAAATGATCTAATTACAGTTTCAAACATACAGTACTGAATAGGGATTAGAAGAAATGGCTGCCTTTATAAAATGGGATTAGGACTAGAACATGGCTTTTCTAGGATACATACATCCTTTCAAACCAGCACAATATATATATATTTCAGAAAATTATAAGTTCGTACTAACAACTCCAATTCAAATCCATCACCATGGAGTTCTTCAGAATCATCTTTACTTTGTCCGGTCCCATATTTATGTGTACTTTCTCCCACATGAGAACTCTGGCTCCAAAAATACAAATGCATTTATTCATTTTCTCTAACCTTACAGTACCAATATACAAAATGTGTGTGTGTTTGTGTATGTGTGTGTGAATGTGTCTATCCTATAGTATATAGTTTTAGAATTTACTTCTCCAATAACATACCGACAATAACCTTATATTTAGGTTTTCTGGTCAGGATTTCCCAAGTTTGATCCTTGATCCTCTTGCATCAAAACCAAATAGAGGGGAAAGAAACAACCAAATGGGGCAAATTTTCTGTAGCATACAATCTAACTTAACTTGTCTGGCCAGTTCAGGTAAACAACCTAAACAGAACCTAGAATTGGGAATGAGGTCTTGCAATCCTGAATAGCTTAATTTAATAACTAGAAACATTGCAGAGTATGTTGGGCAGATAATTAAAACATATTGGCAAATTCCTTTGAGGGACTGGAGAAAAAATATGGAACTATTAAACTTCCCCACCTAAAAAAATCCCTGATACTTTCTGAAACATAAAGGGGTCCCAAGTTAATAGGCCAAGCCCTTGATCTTGAGGTTTGCTCTTATGAAACTTATTTCTGTAATGGGGAAGTTAAGATTACCTGTTGTTATGCCTAAGAGTTCCAGAGAATGTCTTTTGTTGCTCAGATATATTGTTACTCTCCCTCTAAGCCCAACTCTGAAAGTAAATTCATTACCCTTTCCCTACATAGAACATGGTTTCTGATATGTAAGTCTCCTTGGAAATGTGGGACATGACTCTCAAGGATGAGCCTGGCCCTGACACTGTGGAATCGACAATGCCTACCTGACCAAAAGGGGGAAAAGAAATGTAACAAAATAAGGCATCAGTGGCTAAGTGATTTCAAATAGAGTTGAGATGCTATTCTGGAGGTCATTCTTATGCAAACTTCAGCTAGATATTGCTAATTGTCATTGTATGCCAAGCCCCAACAGTGGTCTTGGAAACCCTAAAGCATACCCAGACTTCTTTCTGAGACTCTATAAAAGTTTCACTCACTAAGTTTATTTTTCAGCAACCTAAAACCTCCAGATGGTTCCTAGGCCAGACAAGCCCTGAAACCTATAGTGACCAGCCTCTCTAAGAGCATCAACCAATTGCATCCCCCTACTCTATAATATCGACACCCTTTTTCAACATGAAGAAGTTAGAATGACCATTGCCCAAATATCCCTAAAGATTGGGAGAAGGATCAAAAGAGAAGGAGGAGTTGTAATAGAGAAGATGGGATTTAACAAATGAGAATGACTACTGAATCACTATATTTGTAATATCTTTTTAGTCTCCAGTGTCATAAAGCAGCTAGAAGGAAATACCTGAAACTGTGTAATTGTAACCCACACCATACTTTCAAAATTATTCTAAAACTACTTGTTAAAATGTAGTTTGAAATTTATTGCCTTTTGCATATATGTATATTTTGCAATAAAAAATGCTTTAAAAAGTGATGGCATTAGTTAAAAATTTCTGGGCTCTGCGCCAAGCCTACTGATTCGGAATAACTTGAGTTTACATTTAAAAAAATTCCAGTTCATTCTGACCAACTTTGGTGTTTGAAATACAGTGATAGACTGATTCAAAGCATGGGCTTTAGGTAAAATAGACCTTGCTTTGTATCCCTGACCGTCACTTAATATCTGCAGTTTCTTCATCAGTACAATGATGTTGATAATACTTCATCATCTTGTTCTCCGGAAAAAAACTGCATGAAATTAAATGAGCTAGAATATATATATAATCATTTAGAAATGTGCCTGGCATACAATAAATATACAGCAAATGGTACTGATTATTTTTTAGTATAAATAGGCTTTCTGATTATCTGGTATTGAACTGGATTGTTAAGCAGTTTAGTGGCCTATATGGTAAAAATAAAGCTAGTTTAAAAAACAGGGTATGTAATGCTATATAGTAGTTCTGAAGTGAACATATTTGTAAAAACAAAAGTAAAAATGTTATAAAAGCTGCACTGTAAAAGTAAATGCACTTTCAGTTGAGATGTGCAAATAAGTATATGTATTAAAAAATATGTATGTATTACTTCAGTTCCTCAACCAACTGGGATTCTGATATTTTCGGGCAGAAATTTAACAAACCTAATTGTAAGTGTGACCAAAAATTGAATAAAAGTTTTAAAAAGACACCTCTATTTTGCAACATATACAGAAATGCAACAATTCTACATGTCCTGTATACTAGAAACCTGTATGGAAGTTGTGGGTTGGGGGTGGTAATTGTTAGACTATGAGGTACATCAAAAGGGGGACTGGGCTTTGTTTCATTCATTTGTATACTCCCAGCCCCCAGCCCAGTATTTTTAATATGGTGAAGCTCAACATGTATTTGGAGGGTGAATAAATTTTTTTTTAATAACCTAAGTAAGGGGCATATGTTAATTGCTGCATTATATAACAATTTTATAATTTTATAAAAATCATTGAAAAAAATCAAAAGGAACAATCATTTAAATTCTGTTCAAATTCCACCATGCAGAGAAAACCCAGGCATAATCACTGTTGTATTTGGTATATATCCTTCCAGACTTATTTTATTTATACTCATTCCTATATACAAAAGATATAAAAGTAAGCATGTTATATTATACATACTGTATAGTAACCTGCTCTTATTTCCTTAAAATGTAGTCAGTATTTTCATGTCAATAGTTGTAAATAAATGGGTCTATTATTGATCTGATTATTTTTCATCAGCTGTTTTTCTGAAATTTATCTATAGGAGCCAGGTTGATGGCTGGGAGTGATTATAACAGACAGAATTAAGAGTACAGATGAATTCTGTATATTATTTTTTTTTCTCTGAGCACAGTGAATAGCATCATTGCTTTAAGGCCCAGATTTCTAGTTGTGGGGATATGTGTAATTGGGGATTGGAGAAAGTTAGGTATCTGAGTTCCATCATTATTGCAGGAGTCTACTGACTGCATTGCACCAAGGGAGGAGACGAGAATAAATTCTGCTTTTCGCTGTGGAATGTCATTTGAATCAGGAATCTCCTCCTACAGACCTTGTTATATAATTCCTGACTTTCCTGATGACTTACCAGTAGAAAACACATATTGAACAACAACATGCTAATGCTCATCACCAGAGAACAGACCTTGTCAATGTTCTCCAATGCCTAGTAGGACCACTGCAGTAAAAACTCATATTCATGAGCCTGTTGCTAGGAGACGGGAGAGCCAAAGACCGTGGTCTTGTAGGGGTTCCCATGGAAATCAAGGCTATTTAAGTGTGTTTCAGATCAGGTATTTAGCTGCTAAAATCTGTCCTTTGATGAGCATGCACTTTTTATTAATTAATATTTAGTATTGTTTCATGTTTTCAGAGGATTTTTGAGGGTAATCCCAAAGCATTTAATTTCTTTTCATAAGACTAATCCCTTCTTCAGAGCACAGCTCATTTTCAAGTGGCTGCTACTGCTGCTGTTTGCCCCCCACCCTTCAGTGCGACAGCCACAGAGCTGGTAGAAAGACGGAGCGCGTGCAACTGGTAAGTAGCTGAGAAATGTCTTATAAAATATATTTCCAAGCTATGCCTTTTAGAGTAATATTGAAGAGAATAATACCGAACTGGGTGTAGGAATTTTTTATTCTAATTAGTGGCATTAAAAAATGGATTAATTAAATTCTTCAGAGTCCACCATCACTTTTCTAGTTTAAAGCTCATTTCTTAAAAGGCAAATTTCGAAGGAGATATAGGAACTTCCACTTGCAATTCTGGCAAGATAGTTCCCAAAGTAAGATTAGACAAAGATGCTACTAAAATGGGAAATTGCATTCAGAATGGTATCTCTCATTTAGGATGTTTGAATTGGGCATGTTGAAATGGATTAAGATTCAAGATGTTTTCACATCTGGTTACTTCTCTCATTGAATGTGGAGAGAGAATGAAAAAAATGTTATTTTGCAGGGGAGAAAAGGATACCATGCTTCTTTTTAAAAATTAAGAAAACTATGGAACTGAATTTTTGTATTAGAAAATAAAAAATTGGGCAGCCTGTAATGCTCAGACTGATTGATTGCTTCATGTGAACTATGCATGTGTGGTGAATGGGAAAATGAACATTTTGTCTTGGGAAGAAAAATCATGAGAAAGAAATTATGAATATTGTAGCTGTGCTTTCATTTTGAAAAAAATGGTATTGTGGGACATCAATTTAAACAGTTATGACAGAATGTTCTCAGTGCTTCTTTCTTTGAAAACGGGTGTGAGAAAGATAGCAGAGACATCTAAAAGCAAAGCTTTTATGTTTGTTTCTGAAATGCGCCTGAAAATGTGTAAGCTTTTACGACTCCTTTTACTTGGAAATCGCTTTTATGGGTCTGTTTCTGCCAGAGAAAAAAAGGGAAAAAAAGGTGGCATTTTTTTTTTCTTAGAAATTCTGATTGTTTTGACACTTCAGCAGGAAGAAAGGAGAAAAATATAGTTAGACGATAGATTGATTTTTCGTTAGATGGCAAAACGGCAATCAGGAAGGAAAACTATGATTGAAGAAGCTTGAAAGATAGTCCACAAGATGGGCCATTTCCAAACTGAATATGTCTGCTGGTAATATGGTTTGGAGGGGTTAAGTGGGGGGAGCAGGTTGAAGGCAAAGGGAGGGTGACATAGAGCAGAGTACTGCGGCAAAAAGCATGACTGATGCATCCACGGACATGTGACCATTCCCTGGTTGTGGTGGAGACGATTTTCCATCTTGTATAAGGAATTCTCTACCTAAGAACATACAAATAAAAGTCATAATCTTTATGTAGTGCACAACAAGCTTGTTTTGCTTGATCCACCATTGGCATTCGTTGGTACATTTATTCTATTTTCCATCGCCTTTTTTCCTAGATTTTCTTGTCTGCGCTCCCACCGCTTTAGAGCACCTACTAAAATATCTTGTTTAAAATGCTGCGTTTTCCCCTTATTATAAAAATATTACATATTTATTGTAGAAAATTTGGAAAATTCTAAAGATTACCATAAAATTATCCATAATTACATAACCTAGAGTTAATTACTATTAACATAATTATTTTCAGACCCTTTCCACCGAATATATGCAAATACATTCATAGACATATATTTATATACAAAAGGTGGATCATCAGTATATACAATTTTTAACCTGTCTTACTCATTAACCAATATATTGGGAGAAATTCCCCATACTTTAAAATATTTCACAAAAATGTCATGTGTGGATGCGTAATTTTTGAACCAGCTGTCCCACTAAATGTCCAATGCCCAAATTATTGAATGTTTATAATGTCTAATTATTGAATGCTTATATGTGTATTTTTTGCTGTTATAAATAATTTAAGAAATATCCTTCCATATAAATCTCTGTGTGTTTTTCTGGTTTTTCTTCCTTAGGATAAATTCGTAGACGTGGAATTCCTGGATCAAATGGTATGAACTGGTTTAAGGTTATTTCCTCCCACTCCATACATATTGCCTGATTTATATATCATCTGTAGTAAAAACATATTTCCCCATTGCTGTTTGCCTATTGATTTTTATCATTTATGGTGATTTTTTGACATTTTGCAGCTCTACAGTTTTAGATATCTGCATCTCTCCGTTTTTGATTTTGTGATTTCTTTCCTTTGGTAAGTGTATGCATTTTTCCCCAAATCATTTCATTGCTTCATTTTTTACAATTAACTCTTTAATCCATCTGGAATCTACTTTGGTATATGGTATGCAGTAGGATCTAATTTTGTTTTTTTTCCAAATAGGTCACCAATTGTTTCAGCATCATTTATTGAATAATCCAACCTTCTTCCACTGATTTGAAATGACAACAACTGTTCTCCCATTAGATAGGGTGTCGCTTTCCACAGGTCAGCCCTTTTTCTCTCTACCCAAAATGATACTCCCTTACTAGTATTGCTACCTTCTTGCAGCATTCTAAAGCATCATGTTCGTGTTCATGCTTTCCAAGAATCCTATGCACATGCATTTTAAGGCAGTGGTTTTTCATCAGGATGATTTCATTTTAAATGTTTTAAATTTTTTATTTTTAGCAGACGCTTTTTACAAATTACAAGTGAGGAATCCGAATATATAAAACCACTGTTCCAGATATGCTATTCTTCTTGGACACACCTGACATCCTGATGGTGTGTTTAAAAAAAAAAAAAGGGGGATACCCCGTGGTTAGCGCTAGCCATAAGTCTCCTTCTTCAATCTCTTTTTCTACTCCTCAGGTACTCGGAGAGTTAAAGCTGTCTGGACTCAGTTCCTGGAATTTTCTAGAATGGTGTAAGGGGGAAATGTAAGAAATGTATGGGGAGCAGAAATAAAGAATATTTGCTGGCCTGTTGGCGGCATTAGTCTGAACTAGGGATTGAAAGGAGTCAGGATGAGTCCCGGTTAATGCCACCACTGTCGCCATCTCTCCTAGATAAGGTCACACTCCGATGGTCTTCCTCTTTATTTCACACTAGGTGGAAGGTTCAAGACTTTTAGTCGGAGATGAGTTTAAAGTTGCTCACAGAAAGACTTGACAATTAAAATCACCCGTTCCCCCAACACAACCTTCTTTCTCTATTGACTTCTGATCCCGGTCTTTAGACTTTACGGATTCTAGAAGGAAAAAAGATGGGTGCCTGGATCGGGGGCCGGCTGGTCTGCCCCTTACTGCAAGAGGCTCCTCTGGCACGCAGCCACAGCCCCAGGGTGTGATTTATGACTAGAGGCTGGTTTCCCTGGTAACAGCAGCACAACAGAGCATGCGCATTCGCTCTTCTGCAGTAGCAGAATGCGGCTGTGGGGACAAGGTGGGGGCGGGGGGGTCTTGGGGCCCTGCAGTCTCTGAAAGAGTTATTCTGCAGACATGACGTCAGTTTTTTTTTGGGGGGGGCAAACTGCCATCGTAATTGTATAGGGAGCATTGCTTTTCTTCTTCTTTTTTTTTTTTAATTTCAGGGAGGGCTGTGGGCCACTGCCTTTTCCTTCCTCCCAGATTAACTGCTTCCATTATGTCCATCAGTGATCGAAATTTCTTCCCAGTGTTTGAGGCCACTGATGCCCTCAGGGCCCCGAGGGGGGTTCTTGACAATGTGGGCACAGGGCACAGGAGACAGAGTGCCTAGTTTCAAAGGCCCTACCGTTTGCTAATCTTGTGATCATGGGAGAATGATCTGTGTGTCGCAGTTTCCGCAGTGTCGCAGTTTCCGCAGACCTAAAACGGGGCTAATAATAGGACGTTCACAGCAGTTGTCTGGTGCCTAGTAACTGTTATATAAATGTTGCCTATTAGTTTTTGTAGATATTAGAGGTGATTTACCCCTAAATAGATTTGCGCCGTAATGTACAAACTCACCCTCTAACGGTCACACTAGCCAAAATACACACACATTCACCCTTACAGCTCACGGACCCTCCCCACGGCACACAGATGTACCCTACGTGGACCCTCCTTATGGCACGCAGATGCACCTCACGCTCCGTGAAACCCTCCCCACACTGCATGGAACCTCCCACAGCGTGGAGATGCACCCTACGACCCACAGAACCTCCCCACATCACGCCGATCCTCCCCACAGCATGGACCCTCCCACGGCACGAACCCTCCCACCGCATATACATGGCACCCCACAACATGCAAACAAGTCCCAAAGCCAAAAACGTGTCCCACGGCACGCTGACACGCACCTCACTACCGAGACTATCCCAAAAGCACACGTACTCTTCCAGAAGTAATAATCCCCGCTCCCACCACAGACTGCCCACAGTGCACACAGACTAACTGCATAGAACACATACATTACCCAGGGCATATATTAGTCTTTCCAAGACAAAAATGCTCACCCTTTGGGACACAGCCCCTCCCCGCAGCATACAGACAATGCCCGACCTCATTCGGATTGTCCCTGCAGCACAGAGATGCTACTCTCCAAGACACACAAACTCTCCCCAGACCAGACAGACTCATCCCAATTACATAGACTCTTCCCACAACCCACAGACTAACCCCCAAACCCAGAGACTCTCCCCATGGCACCCCATTTCCTTCTCTCCTGTCCCATTAACCCTCCCATAAGCACAGAGACTCTCACCCCATTACACCAACTCTCTCCAGGACACGGAGACACAACCTAAAGATGCTTCCTAAAAGCCCCAGAATCACCCAAAGCAAACACCTTGATTTGCACAAAACCTCTTCCACAATACCTAGTCACACCTGTCAATGCACAGACTCAAGGCGCAATGTATGAACTCCTCTCAGATGCACACAATTGCATCACATTCTCTAACTTAAACTCACAAAGCACACACTTGACCCTCTGACGGAGCCCACTATGAAACACACAGACCCAGATGGCAAGGCAGAGCCACAGCCTGCAATGCACAGACCCGACCTGAGAGTCATTCCTACAGACTCCTACAGCGTTCAGACAAGCCCTACCCCGCACACCAGGCACTCTGCCGGACACTCTGACTAGCATCACCATACACTAATTGACCCCACAGTGCAGACTCAATCTGCAGGACAACGATTTGCCCCACAGTAAGTAGTGTAATCACAAAATATACCCACTCACCTGAGAAATCACAATACCAAGCCCTGTCCCCAAGAATATAGATTTGTCCCATAGTGCATGGACACATCTGACAAAGCACAACACAACTCACAGCATCCTACATCCCTAAACACTGTGCAGATTTGCATCACAGGGGACACACTTGCCCTGTAACCCACAGCTGTACTCCTTGGTGTACAGACCTGCCCCATAATATCCAATGTGATCCTACAAAGTACAGACACATCCCCACAGGGGACGCATGTGCACATATGTAGGCAAATCCTACAAAAGTCAAGTTCACCCCATGTAGAGAGCAACAGTACATATACAGCATGCGTACTCGACCATGATACACATAATTGTACCACACTACACCATTTTGTTCTACACCTCACAACAAAAACACTTGCTCCACAATGCAAACACTTGCCCCAGGTTGCACTCATTTGTTTTATAACACCCGGCCCTCCCTTTAAAAACAGTTATTACACAACACACACGGTGGCCCTATATCACCACACCACGCTCCAAGATCTTCAAATACACTCTGCAATGCATAGCCACACCTCACATGCACAGCACTGCACCACTACACAAAAATTGGTCCCACCAGGCGCTGACTTGTTCCACGGCAGACACATTCAAGCCACAGCACTGGATTTTTCATCGCTGTACTCAGACACGTCCTTACAGATATAATCCAGGATACCCTCACTCAGCACACAAAATGCACACAACCTGCAACCTGCAAACACACCCCACAGCCCAGCACTCCACTCTCACAATGCACAGAGTTGTGTCATAACACACAAGCTTGCCATCTAGATTCACTTTGAAAAAACCACACTCATAAATGTGACTACACAGTGCAGACCTGTGCCTCCAAACACCTGTAACTGTTTGCTCTACAGCTCTAAGATTTACCTCAAAGCACATGGACTGGTTTTACAAAACCAAGATAGGCCTAACGAGGCATCGAATTGCATCAAAATGCAGATTCCCCCACCAATATACACACTTGCCCCACAACACACATAAGCACCACTCAACACCCAGACTTATCCTAACTGCACAGATAAACACTTCAGGGCACAGACTTGCCCACAACGTACTCAGTCACACCCACAGTACTTTGCCACACCTTACAATTCCCAAGCCTCCCTGTATATTCCTAGATGCCTTCCACAATGCACAGAATTGCGTCTCAACACAGACCCACTCTATAGTGCAAAACCTACAGTGCACATAAACATTTTCCAGTGTGGAGACTCACAACACACCTATTACCCTTACAACACAGAGATTCCCCCTCCTCGTGCACAGACTTGCCTTATCACACTTTTGACCTATGACTCTGGCCTACAACAGAGATGCAGCTTGTATAATGGTTACCAACAAGGCCTCTGGACCCAGGCTACCTAGGTTTGAGTCCAGGTTCCATCTCTTTTTAATCGTACCACCTGGGGTAAGTACATTTTCTCTGTTCTTTTGTTTGTCCTTCTGTAAGATGAAGATAACAATAGTATCTATGCCATTACAACTTTGATTGAAAAGGGCTTATTCCAAATACCCATAATTGACAAAAAGCACAAAAAAATTCATCATATGATCCACAGGCTAGCCCCAGGACATCTTCCAACACTCAATGGCACACAGATACCCCCCAACACCCACATGCCCTGCAGACAGACCCCTAAACCAAGATGCTCCTCACAATGCACAGACAGACTCCTAACCAGACACCCTCACAATGCACAGAATTGCATCACATTTAAGAAATTTGTTCTACAATGCACAAACTTGCTTCTTCATGATATGCAAACTTCTCTCACAACACCCAGGCTGGGACACACAACGACTAGCCTCATCCCGCAAGGCACAGACTTACAAACACAACACAAGACATACACACACTCCCTGCAACTTGAATATGCCCTGTATTACACATCCTATCAAATGTAGATTTTTAAATTCTCTAACACTTAAATACACATGCAATTCACAAACATGTTCCTAACTTCATTACTTCTGTAATTTACAGTATCATATGACAATGTAGAGATCCCCCATTGCACACTTCCTAACTCCCATCCCATGTTCAACCCATGAAGAGCCAAATACCCCACATCTCCCACCTTACCATAAATCCCACTCACCTCAAAGCACAATTACCACACATACCACCACATGCCCACAACACCCAGACTTGCTCTGTGATCCTTAAGTAATCCTTGCCATGCAGAGATAGCCCCTAACCCTCTGAACAGACTCCTCAACTCCACTGCACAGCATCACAGGCACAACACATACACAGACTCATCCCACAACACACAGATTTGCGTTCAAATACCCACACTCATGCAAGCATAAGGCAAAGTCAGGCTCACAACATGAAGAACCCACCCCAACCCCACAGTACCCAAACTGGAACAAGGCAAAGACTAGCCCTAAATGGCCTAGAATCAACCCCCATAATATAAAACTTGATCCACAATGTCTAGACTGTCCCTACAGCATAATATAAATTCACAACACCCGGGAACCCATCAAAACATCCACACTCATCTTACAACGTGCACACAACAACCTTGTCTTACAAAGCATAGACCCAAGCAACAATGTTCAGACCCAACATGCCAACACATATTGCACACACACACACACACACAAGCACACAAGTACCTCACCTCACCTCACACAACTTCTAGAATCACACCACAACATACAAACACTCCCACTATGCACAGACTTGGCCAACAGCACACACCCCTACTGCAAGCTGCCAAGAATCACCTTAGAATTCCAACATTTGTACCATGACACTAAGACTTGTGCTATAACACCCAGTCTCACTCAACAACACACACGTGCCCCATGATGCAGAGACTCAACACAGTAAGCATGCTCTTGCAAAAGCATCTGGGCATGTTCTATGATACATAGACTTGTCCCACAACACTTAGACAAATACCACTATGCACAAATACACCCTGTACAACATGTCTAATAGCACTATAATGCACATACTAAACCCACAACATAAGAGCTTGCTCCATAAAACTAAGACTTGTGTCACACATACACAGAACACTCCACAACACAAATGATTTGCCCCAAGATACCTGGAGGTTTGGGCGGCTGCCGTGGCTCAGCAGGCAGAGCTCCGACCTGCCGTGCTGGAGGTCTGGAGTTCGATCCCTGGTGCCTCCTGCCCATATGCAAATTAAAAAAAAAAGATACCTGGAGGTAACTTTAATGTGTACAGAGAAGCGTCACTGTATTCAGAATTGCATGGCACATACCCTCACTCTACAATGCACAAACACATCCCACCCCCAAAATATTCAATTTCTTCCAACATACAAACATGTCAATCAACGTGAAGGTACTCCCATGAGTATAGACAACCCCAAATGCACAGACCTACAAAATGCACAGACATATTTTACAACTCACCCACACATCAAAACTCACAGACACCCCACAAGAGCACAGACCCACCTCCCAATATAGAGATTAGCCTCACGAACACCTATATAGACACTTCCCTCAGCACACAGGGCTCCTCCACAACTCACAGAATTGCATCACAACTTTGACCCTCCCCTATTAAGCACACACTTGGCCCACAACACTGAGACTTGTACAACAATACCCAGACTTAGCCGATCAGGCCCAGAGACACATCATAATGCAGAAACCAGACACATAACAAGTTAACGTACCTTCCAAAGTAGACCCATCCTTCACTATACAAAATTCTCTAAAGGCTCACAGAATTGCATCACCACACACACATCTTTCCTGTGAAGCAAAGACTCAATCCACAGTGTAAACAGTCAGTCTTGCTGCATAGTGCAAATGTGCATACTACGGCTTTCAGACTGGATGCAAAACAATATCTTCCCTCCCAGCAAAAGCCCTCCAACAAGACATGGAGGAGCACCCCAACACTTGGATAGATTTTGAAATACCTTGGTTCTGTGCAACACAATACCCAACAAGGCCCAGAGATATGACAAAGCCCATCACACCCCAAAACCAAGGGAACAGTGCTGCCTAGTGGTTAGAGCTTACACCCAGGACTCAAGACTGCCCAGGTACCAATCCCACTTGTATCATCTACTAATTGCATAACCTTAGAAAGGTTTTGTGTCTTAGTTTTCTCATCTCTAAATTGAAAATAATGATAACTGTACCTACTTCATAGAACTGTTATGAGGACTAAATGAGTTAATGCCATAAAGTGCTTTTAACAGTGCCTGGCCGTGAATTAGAGTTATTGATGTTAGCTGAAGCTTTGGTTTCTGTCATTGTTACTACACATGAAACTGGATCATAACACTAAAACTTAACCCCAAACAACTAGAATCATCCCACAACACCTACAGTATTCCCCATAAAGCACAGAATCACATAACACTAACTGTCACCAGCCTTTCCTTACAACACCCATACTGACTACACTTAGCCCCCACCATACAGAAATGCCCACCATGCGGTCTCCACATGACACCTGGACTCACTGTGAAATACCTGGGCACATCCTACAAGGCACAAACAGACCCATGAAACCGAAACTCATCCCACATGTAAAGACTCATCCCAACTCAACTAAAATGCACAGACTCATGCCAGAACATCACATTGCCCCCACAACCTAAAGAACTCACTTTGAAACTCTTAGAAACAATCTGCAATGCATAGCCTTCTCCAACACACAGAAATGTTATCACACCACATCAACTCGGCTACGACGAACCTACTACCTTCACAACACGAGGAACAATGGTAGGCTCCAGAACAAACACACCAGCTCTGCCCACAGCACACATATTGATGCAACAAAACACCATTTTGCCTTTATAACATCAAAAGACTTGCCTCACAGAACACAAACGTGTTGGACAACTCATGGAAGAAATATCACAATGCACATGTGTTCACTATGGCACACAGATTTGCTTCACTACACCCAGGCATACCCCATATCACCCAAACTTGATTCACAACAGCCAGAACTACTCCAAACCCTGAGCAGCTCCCCAACACAAATAAATGCCCTGTAATCTACAGTCTCTCCCTACCACACACAGCCTGGCCATGCAAAATAACTCTTCTGCCACAACTGTCCCTCACAGCAGCACACAGAAAGGATGGGCAACAGAGAAAAATATGATGTACAGATAGGCCCCACAACACATGGGCATGTGCGTAAAATCAAGACTTTCCCCAGAATTCCCAGAACCACCCCACATCATGTAGACACACACATACCACAAGCCCTGGCCTGGCCCACCAACAGGTGGCAATGTTCCACAATACAGGATAAAACCCACAACACAAAGACATGCCTTGAAACACATGGGCATACTCAGATTCTACCCTCTGATTGGTTCCATAAAACACTTTCTTGCTTCCACATAATCCTTATCTAGCCTTAGCAGAAATAAATGCTGGAAAACATGCACAGACTCAGTGAGTCAAAGACATACCCACTTCATCTAGTTTTGCCCCATTATACCCATACTCATCCCAAAATGGGCCATCATCCCAAAAGACTAGCCCCAGAACATCTAAATAGGAACCAAGTATATGGGCCTTCATCCAAATATACAAATTCTTGCCACAATATAATGACTCACCCTGCAAAACACTTCCTGCTCCACAACACCAACACCTACTTCACAGCACATAGAAGAGATGGGCAATAAACAGACAAACCCTACAATTACAGCTATGCCTTGCAATACTAAGACTTGCTGTCAAATACCCACTCTTACAATGAGCCACGCAGGCTCACCCCATGGAAGCCAAATTCACCCTATGATACGAATATTTTCCCCAAAATACATGAGCATGTCCCACAATACACATACTGTCCCCATAACATAGACTGGCTCTGCAAAATACATTTACTTTTCATTAGAGAAGTTGCGGGTTTATAGAAAAATCATGCACACAATATGTAAAATACAGAGTTCCCATATGCAACCCTATTATTAACACCTTGAATTTGTGGTACAGCAAAGTACATTTTTGATATCCTAACACCATGACTCAGCTGAGGGCACACAGAAATGCTGAGAAAAACACACCAAAAGCCCCACAATGCATAGACAAGCCCTTCAACACCCAAATTCACCTGTGACACCCAGTCTCACCATGACAGACTCTCTATGATACCTTGACTAACACATGAGATCCAGGGCTCCCTCACAACCCTGATTGACCCACATCACCCAGCCTCGCTGGGCAACAGGCACACTGGCCCCAGGACAAGCCAGGCTGGCTTGATAAAACCTGAAGTCTTCATACAATACATAGAAAGGTCCCTCAAAATGTTAGCTTGTCTCCACGACACTGATACTTCCCTCAGAGAGCACAGAAATGCTGCACAACACAAGGCGAAGAACTACAATGCCTAGATATGCTCCCTCAATATCCAGATTTGCCCCACAATACCCAGAGTGCCCCTGTAAAACCCAAACATGCGTCTCAACCGATAACATGCCCTGTGACATGACTTACACCACGCGGCAGGCCCCATAATACACACACTCTCCTGATGACATAGACTGATCCCACAAGCAGGTACTTGCCTCGCCAACATCAAGACATGCATTTGAACATCACAACCTCCCCCAGAAATGTGGGATGACACACACAAGCACACAATGCACAACTTTGCCCCACAACTCCAAGACTCGATCTCAAAACATTCAGATTCACCCCATGACAGCCAGACCTGTTCTACAACACCCAAACTTGTCCCACAAATCCAAAAACACCTCATATCACTCCAGAGCCTCTCAATAGCCAGATTGGCCCCACAACAGGTGACAGAGCCCCCAGCCAAATTTCTCAGACTGGCCTACACAAAACATTTTCTTGCCTTCCCCACATCAAGGCTTGCCACATGGCACAAAAAACACACAGACAACACATAGTAAACCCTATTGTGTACCAGTATGCCTTGTAACACGTAAACTCACCCCAAGAGAGCCAGACTTACCCAATGACTCAGAGATAATGCCCACACTAAACAGATGTGCCCCCCTCAAATATATGGATTCACCTCACCATATGCAGGCTGGTCCCATAAACACTTTTTTTCTTCTACAGTGAAAAGTCTCCCTTCACAAAACAGAAATATCAGACAGTACACACACACAATCAAAAATTCAAAGACAGAGCATTCACTACCCGTGTTCAAACATAATAACATGACTTACCTCATGACATGCATATCTGTCCCCACGCAACACTAGGTTTGCTATCATGAATGCCTTCTTGCTCCCACAACACCAAGGCTTGCCTCACAGTGCCCAGAAGTGCTGGAGAACTCTCAGACAAAACCTACCAACATACAGACATAATATCACTCAGATTCACTCAACAGTTGCAGCCTCAGCAGCCTATGCGACACTTGGATGTGACCTAAAACACAGGAACATTCTATTCAATACTTAACCTTGCCCAAGGACACCCAGACTTGCCTCATACAATGCTATACAAGACACAGGCAAATGCTGCAAGGCACAGGTATGCTGAATATCTAGCCTCATTCTCTGAAATGCATCCTCATCTCCCAGCATCCATTTGGATCCTGCCACATTCAAATGTGCCTAGTGGCCCTTGGGCCTGCCTCCCAATGCAAGACCCCTCCTTGCTGCCATATGTCAAGACCTGCCCTGGAGCATAGAGAAATGCTGACAGCACACACCAAAATCCCATGACATGCAGATATATTCCGCTATGCTCAAACTGGCCCAGGTCCACTGAGCTTCAATCCAGGACACCCATGACACTATGATGTAGCCCGGCCTCCCAGCCTCTGTCTCACCTTGCATTGGGCATACTGGCCCTGCGATGTGCAGACTCCCCATAACCATGAAACAAGCCCGTGAACACTTCCTTGCCTTCAAGACACCGAAATTTCCCTCCCAGGGCACCTAAATGCTGTACAACATGTGGACGATGCCTAGAACCTACAGATAAGCTCCACAACATGCAGACTTGCTGCAAAGCATCCAGACTCAAGATAAACATCACTCAGAGTTACCTTGCATCACACAGACTCACTGTGCAAACCCAAATTCCACCCCACAAAACCCAGATGCACCCAATACCACCAGCCTCCTTCCAAATCCCTCTGACTCACCCCATATCGCCAAGACTCAACCTTCAATATCTAGATTCACCATGCAACACAGAGACTCCACTTGCTGGCTTCCCCGTACCTGAACCTGTTCCACACAAACATGCTCCTCAATCCATGGATTACCCTACCCATATGCTCCTTTGACACATGGACTAGCCCCACACAACACCCCATGCCTTCACCAGACAAACCCTGGCCTCACAGCACCTATAAAGCCTGAGCAAACACCATGGTATATAGATCAGCCACAAAATGTGCAGACTTGCTGCATAATACCAAGACTCGACCTACAAAACCCAGACATTGCCCATAATACCACTGTTTCATCCAGGACCCTTGGTGTTTCCCCAAGTGGGCATGCCCTGCCACCCACAGACTTGCTCCTCAAAATACCTTGCCTCCACAGTATCACGACTTTCCTCACAGCCGAAAAAAGGCTGCACCACACACAGACGATGCGAAGAAATTCTGACCAACACAAACCACCAAACACATAGATATAACTCATATCCCTCAGATTTGCCCCATGATACCCATGCAGCAATCACTTAGGCTCACCCCAAAATGCCTAAACTGACTCAATGGCATGTAAACAAGACCCACAGCATGCAGAGTTTCTCCACACATAGACTGGCCCCACAACACATCTTGCCTTTATACCATCAGACTTTCCTCACATCACACATGAGCCCCAGACAGCACACAAACAACTCCACAATAAACAGATATACCCCAGGTTCCCAGACTCACTGCATGACACCTATATTTACCATCTGCTACCCAGACTTGTGACACAACACCAAAAATTGCCACACAACCTCACACCTGCCCCGTGGCACCCAGTCTCAACCCATAGCACACAGAAATATTTCACAACCTATGGATATACTCCACAATATGCAGATATGCCACATTACATGCAAACATGTTCCCTAACACAGGGACATGCTACACAACATACAGAAATACCTCACAAAACACAGACTTCCCAAATAATGCAAGACTGGCAACACAACCTCAGGTGTGCCCCACAATGCAGAGACTCAACCTTATAACACACAGACATAATGGAGATTTTTGCCCCAAAATACACAGGTAGGAGTCACAGAGCAGGTTGCCTCACAACATCAAGACTCACCCACAAACAGATAGAGCCCATCCATATCCAACATATTCCCCACAAGGCACTGAATGATATCACAACACACACATTCTCTCTGATACCTGCTCACCCCAAATGCACCCACTCCACAAGTCCCTGACATATCCCACAATGCAAACCATGCCCCACTATGGAAATCATCTCAGGATACACATGGAATTATCTAGAATAACAAACAGACTCACTCCATGAGTCACAGCCTCAGCCTGCCACACATAGAATGCCCACGGTACCAAGGCATACCCCACAATGAGAGAGAGACTCACCCCACACTTCAAATTCTTGCCCCCAGATACAAAGACTTGCCCCAGAATGCACAGTTTCACCCCACAGTACCGACCCTGCACCATAAAGTACAGTTGCACCCTAACAGCACAGAAATTCTTTAACACCTGTAACAACACACACTTACCTGACCCCTCCTAGAAGCACCGTCTAATGGACAAATTATCTCAGAGTAAAGATTGCAAATATAATGCATAGCTTCCTATCAAAATCCACAAACATCAAATGTATACCCCAAATTGCCTGCAATGCCCAGATGCACTCCAGAATGTAGGTAATCACTCCACAGGATCCAGCCTTGCACCATAAAACGGACTTGCCCCTCAGCACAGAGATTGTTCTTTTCCCACAAACATGATCTGCAATATACAGCGTCATAGAACAAAGCTGGTGTGCCCCCCCATGGCCATCCCAGGCATACCCCCCCACACACACACACTTACACATCACATTGACTCCACAAAATGAAGAATTCATGCAAAACATGTAGAACCAATCCATGAAGTACATGCATTTCACTTTATCAAGACTTTCTGCAATATCCAGAAAACCTACAACACACATACTTGATCCACAACAGCTCGACAGGCCCTACAATGTACCGGCCTGACTCCGCAATAGAGACTCACTCCACAAAGTATAGGATGGAATCACAACATGCCACTCTGCACCACCAGGCACAGACTAGCTTCACAATACCTGGACACACCCTACAATGCACAGACACCCCCATGACTCACAGTCTGCCCAAAGGAACAGAATTACATCATGATGCAAAGGCTCCAAACACCATCAGCTGTCCCCACAAAGTACACAGCCCCACCCCACAAGAGATACACAGGAACCCATAACATTCAAACACAGTCTAGAACCATAGGGTCACCCCATGATGCCAAACATGTTCCATAATGCATAGACCTCCTCTATCATGCAGATATCTGACTAGGTTGTCCAGACTCACATCAAGTCAAATGGAGTTGGCATACTGCTTACAGATTACTCACAAACATGCCCCGCAACATGCAGACATGCTTCTCGAAGAACAAACGTGAACACAATTCACAAGCTTATCCCTAACAGAGAATCATAATGTGATGCCAAAATGTGCCACCTACAACTAAAACTTCCACACAATCTACCCACATTTATTTCACAGAACAGTCATGTACAAGTACAAACCCAGATAAACCCTACAACAAATGGACCTTCCTGGTAGCACAAAGCATGCCACACAACACACTAACATCCCCACCATGTACAGACTGGAGCCACAGTGTACAGTCTCACTCTACAAAGCTCCACCAGAGACAGGGTCATCCCAACGAAGGCACTAGAACCACAACACTCAGGATTGCTGCATTTTCCCACAACACAAGATGTCCTACATTGCATAGTTATGCCCCATAATTCACAGACTTGCCCCACAACCCCTGGGTAGACCATACTATGCGTAGACATGCTCCATGATGCAGAAAGAACTCAGAACCCTTCATATAAAACACGGAGCTGCCTCATGACACACTGAATCCTCCACAGTGCATAGACTTAGCTCATGAGGCACACATTGACTTCACCAAGTGTGATCTGATACCTCTTTGCTTCACTTTGTCCTCAAAACCAATAGCCATATCCTCAGAATTGCCCTACAATGCCCAGATTCACTCCACAATAACCAGAAATGCCATATAATTAGCGTATAGACTCCCTCCCCACACACACAAATTCCAGGTTCACTGCAAGTATACAAACTTATAAAAACCCCAGTAAACAAATACAAACTATATGGACTTCTCACAAAAATCACACTCACATCTCAAGGCACTGATGTGCTCTGCAATCACAGTGGGTAGATACATCTCTGGTCACCAGACTCTTCCCATAATGTGGAGATGTGCTTCAATGTGCATCTTTCCCACCCCCACACCCCCACCCCGCACCTTGACATAGATATACAGACATTCCTTACAACTGGAGATGGCCTACAATGCCAAGACTGCCCAAGACAGAGAGACGTACCCACAAACATACAAATTCATTCCAAAGCACACAGACTCCTCTTACATCATATAGGACTGACTTACAATACCTGCCACATGATACAAAGAGTTGCCACAAAACGCACACACACACCCTTGTCCATCAGCAAGCACAAAGACTATCCCTAAAGCACTTTGGGTCAGTCCCCAACCCCTGGTCTCTCCTCTGAGCAAGACAGAGAATCACATCACAAGACAGAATCCATCCTACAATGCACAGAAGCACCGTGCCATTCAAGCACTCACCCCATGGTGTAAAGATTTGCCGCAGAGGGCACACACATGCACTACAACACATAGAAACACCCCACAACATACAGATGTGCCCCCAGAAACAGACCCTTCTCACAGCACACAGGAATACATCCCCGCACATCAACTCACAATTCAAGACATAGATTTGCCCAACACACACTTCTGCCCCACAACATGCTAACTCCATGAATCCCAGCTTGCCCTGAAACACACAGACTTGATCATAGAGCCCCAAACTCACAGTACAACACACAGACTCCAAAAATAGCTGCAAGTTTATTTTACAACCTAAAGACATGACCCCATAGCACCCAGAATCACCCTCACAAAGCAAGAGATACAAAGGAATCACAACACACAACACTAATTCCACAATTTTCTTATTTGCCCCAGTGGGTGCACAAAATTGCATCACAGTACACAATCACAGCCCCCGATTTGCAGACATACGCCATAGAGCCAAGGCTCCTCCCACCGCAGGCTTACCACACAATTCCCTAATTGGTACCCGATACTCACATTCAACTCAAAGCACACAGAACCACACCACAACAAATGCAGCATAACACCCAGATTTTACCTCACTTGAAATCAATCCACAATTCACATTTGTCTCTCAGTATCTAGACCCACCTTACAATGTATAGACAATGTTCACAATGTAGACAAGCCCAACAGAATGCATAGATTCCATAACAACAGACTCATCTTACAACATCCCAAATTGTATCAAAACACACACTCATTCCAAAATGGACAGCTTTCTCCCATGACTCCTGAATACATCCCTAATTTGAAAACATAGCTCATAAAATAAAGCGTCCCCAGAAACAAGCAGAATTGCATAACAACTTATGACTATTTCCCAAAATGTACACCCTCACAACAAAAGAACCTCCCCTGTCCCATTTGGACTTATCCTTAAACTCACAGGCTTATCCTCTTTCCCCTGAAAACAGACTTGCCCCCGTGGTGCACAGAATTTACCATAACTTCCAGACCCATCCTACAATGCACACACTTTCACTCCTCCCCACAGCATATCTCACAATGCAGACTCACCCCACAAAGCAAAGAATTATGCCATAATGCACCACAGCAATCAGATATGCCCCCAAACACGTAGATGCACACATCACCAAAAAACACTGGTGAAACATATAGATGAGTTCCACAATGTCCAGACTCTCCCATAACTCACTGGCTCACCCCTCAATATCTAGACCAACTTACCATGCTCTGCAACATAACTTTATAACTTAGGAATGCTCCACATCATAAGACTTCCGCCATAGCCAATGGAATCCCATCGCAGTACACGAATTTACCTCACGATGCAAAAATTCTTCACAGAATGCCAAGACTTGTCCTGTAATGCACTCATTATTGCCATAAAGCCCAGATCTGCCTCAAAACTCATTCTTACTCTTTAGTATGACAGAAATGCCCCACAAAACCTATACCCAGCCTACAATGAACAGACCTGTTCCACAAGGTCCAGACTCACTCCATAACATTAATACATGCCCTGTAACTCCCCGGCAGGTCCTGCAATACAAAAATCTCCCTATGATGCACAGCCTCACTCTACCACAGACAACCCACTGCCTTAAGAACAGATCCAAAACATCCAGCCTCACCCCAAATTCACAGCCTCGACACACAACACTAATATATGTCTTATAATGCACAAACATGCCCCACAATACCTAGATACAACTTACTGTGGGCAGATGTATCCTATGACATAAAGGTTTTCTGCACAAATGCAAAATTGCATTGTGATACAGAGATTCACTCCAAAATACACAAATTGCTCCAAGAGGCAAACACTTACTTCACAAAGCAAACACATGTCCCTCAACACCCAGAACTGCCCCAGGACATACATACTTGCCATGCCGGGACATGATTCATCCACATTGTGTAGATATGGTTCTTGTCAGACATGCTTTAACGACCCAGTCTCACCTGGCAAGGCACCTTTGACCACAAACTAGACCCACTCTAGAATGCACATATTCACCTCTGCAACACCTTGGAGAACTCTGCAATGAAAAGACACATCCTACAATGTACACAATACTTTGAAAATACACAAACATTTCCCATAAGCCCAAATTGCCACACCCTGCTCAGACTGGCTGCCGAGTACAGACTCATTCGAAAACACCTAGAATCAAATCACAAATCATAACTGTATCAGATTCTCCCTGCTGACGTGTCCAAACTCAAACTCTCCTGTGACACAGAGTTTCTTCACAACCACACACCAACCCACAACATGAATACAAGTCCCACGTATACAAACAATCCTTACAATATGCATAGTTGTGGGTGGGCCACGGTGGCTCAGCAGGCAGAGTTAACGCCTGCGATGCCGGAGACTCAGGTTAAGTTCCTGATGCCTGCCCATGTGGAAAAAAAAAAAAGTATATATATATATATATATACACACACACACACACACACATAATTGCCCTAAAACATTGAGGAATATACCCTGCCATTTGCCTTCATATCCTTTGTATGTCCACAACCCATCCTATAGTATAGATATTCACCCAACGGAAAGACCCACAACTCAAAACACACTCAATAATGGACAGCCATGGTTCACAGCACAGAGGACTGCATCACCATGCAGATTTGCTTACAGCACACAGAATAGTCCGGCAGCACAAACACTAGCTCCCCCACACCCATACATGCCCCAAATCACCAATCCACACCCCATGCCACATCCAGAATCAGCTTATAGCCTAGACTTCTCCTACCAGGCAGAGTTGGACCACAGTCTCCAGAAATGCCACACTATGTACAGATACAATCCCACACCCGATCCCCTCCAAACCTCTACAAGAGTCTGTGTAAGGCACAGACATACAGTACAATGCAAAGACTGTCCCTGCCACACAGAGATTTACTATAGAACCTCGAGATTCAACCCATGATACATAGTCTCACCCCATCACTTAAGGATATATCCCACAATGTACAGAACAACCCCCACCACGCCTAGATCATCTACAATGTAAGGACCTGTCCACAGTCCATAGATTCCCCCGAGAGTGGATGCAGTACATAAAAAATCACAGCCATACAAATCACCACATGCAGAATCACTCCCACAAAACAGTCACCCCCAATAGACACCCAGGACTCTCAAGACCCACAATTCATAGAGATGACCTTCAATGCACAGACTCACCTCCCATCACCTGGAAATGCCTCCCATAACACAGAGAGCTACACACCACCTGTGTGTCACTAGACACAAACTGGCACCACAAGGCACTCACTCATAGGACCTATAATTTACCAATACTTTGTACAACCCACAGGCTTGCTTCATAACACCTAGTCCTATCAGAAAGACCCACCCCACAAAACTCACCCCAAAATGCAAAGGGCCAACCCACAATAACAGAGGCTCATCGTGTAACCAAGAGACGTTTTTTCACCACTCTCAGACTCACCCCACCACATCAAGCTTCACATGAAGCACAGCTCAGAGACTAGCCATACAACCAGAGACCTGTCCTGCAGCACACACAGACTCACACCACAACATCTAACCTTGCACCAGTACTCAGAGACATACCTTTCACCCAGAAGCTTGTCCTGAAATGCTCAGACTTACCCCATAGTCCTAGACTTATACCCCAGACTCATTTCACAATGCAGAGAAGAGCCCCATAAGAGGGGCATAAGCCACAACCATGCATACTCACCCCCAAACACCCACATTTACCCCAGATCTTCCAGATACCCCTCGTAATATTCAGACTTGCTGCACAATACTCAAAAAGTTTCACTATACCTAGAAAAGCAGCACAATGTGTACATTCACTTCTTATCACTCAGATTCACTTCAGGAGGCACAAAGTCACTCAATTCTGATTAAGTTCCCCAACAACACACCATCTTGCTTCATAGGATATGAACAAAGGATACATGGGCTCACACAAAAGCTTTGACAAGTTACTTCTCTTCTTTGAGTAGATTTCCCCATCGGTAAACATGGACAAAATACTTCCTTTTAGGATATTCCAAGGATTAAATGAGACAATTTCAGGAAAGAAGCAAGGTTCAGAACACAGTGTTTAGAGGAAGATATGCCTGGTTCCACTCCCAGCTCCACACTTTGTCCTGCTGGGGCCTGAGCACATTAAGTAATCCAAATGGCCTGGGGTACAGTAGAAGGAATATGGGTTTGGTGTCAGTCAGACCTGCTTTTCAATTCTGCCTCTGCTATGTATTGGCCATGTGACCTCAAACAAGATACTCTAACTCTGATCTTCAGAGCCCTCTGTGATGGGCAAGCTTGCGGAAGAAGAAGGTGTGACAGGGCCTCGCCTTGTGCCCTAGGTGAAAAGGACGTGAGTACAGGCCAGGGCCTCAGGCAGAATTACCCGTGATGGCAGACGTATGTTAAGGTCTGAGCAACCACCTGCTATATGTCTTCAGATTATTAAATACCCGTGTTTTTAGACCACAGTTAATCATCTTCAGTAATCAACATTTTTCAATTGAGGCTGTATCTTTTCATGTTTATTTTTTTTTGCCTCTTCAAGAGAAAGAAGAAAATCTTGAGCCCCTTATGCTGGCTGTAACCTAGAAAAGCAGATGTCAGTGACCAGAACAGGCTTTCTGGAAGACATGTACATGTACACACACACCAGAATGCACATGCACATATACATAGTGACCCGAGTGTTCACTATGACACACATAAACACACACCTACCGGTGTAAACAGACCATACATTCACTCAGCCGCAACCAAAGACATGTTTGCACCAAGATAACAAAAATCATAGAAGCCCAACACAGACAGTCACCTGTACACACAGACACACATATGCACAGACTTATGCACACACAAGTGCTCATAGATATAGGCACATAGCGACATCTCATCATAAATATATACACTAGAGACTCTTGCAGTGTCAGAGAAGCACAAAGAGACATTTATATACAGAGATGGACCCATAAAGGGATCTTTACATGTGTACATGTACAGTTGTGGTGCTGTAGACATTTATGGAGATGTGTGAATATGCCTGAAGATGCATACAAATGTAGATGAACATATATTTTGTTTCTAGAAACATATACCTGCATGTGGGGGCACAGGCCCAGAGACCCACACAAAGATATATGCAGGCAAACACATCTGCACTCACACACAGACTCAGATTCACAAGAGACACATGCAAAGTTACATGCCAATGCAGAAGCCCAGGTAAGCTCACAGAGACACAGGTGTGTGCACTCAGAGAGCAGGACATGAACCCACACTCATATAAGCTCACATGGAAATAGACACAGGAGCTTGTGCAGATGCATGTAGAAGCATATAAAGAGATTGATAAACATGCAGACATACCATGAGTATGTGCAGACAGATGTGACAATGACCCAGAGACACGCATGTACAAACCCGGAGTTACACAGACATACCCAGCAGCATGCATGTTTCTTGGCATGTGCACAGAGACAAAAAATGTGCACCCACACCAGTAGAGTGAAGTACACTTTCCCAGAAGCACACCGTCACAGACCCTTGTGTTTACAGTCATGTGTATACATGCCAACATAGATGGGCATATGTACCACAGAGACATGCACACACAAACCCAGGGGTAAAGACATACACAGGCACGCAAGCATCCCCGTACATCCAGAGCTCTCATATGTACACAGCAACATAACATTCCCACACGAATACTCAGATGCCCTCACCCAGAGATTCACCAAAAGGCATTCACCACATGTCAGCAGACTGATGTGGACACATTACCACACCCTTGTTGACATGCAGATGGTTGCACAGAGATCCACGTTCAAAGGAAGCTGGGTAAATGTACAGATGAACACCAAGACATACATGTGGGGGCGTGGAAGCATCTAGACACAAATAAAGAGACTTATAGGCAAGAACATAAAGGTACAGACACACACAGACTTACCCAGATAAATACACATATCTATTATGTACACACAGATACAGGCAGACAAGCAGAAGCTCACGGATGAGTGTTTGCAAACAGTGAACATGAGGACTAAACACGTACATACAGAGGTGCTGCCTTATACACATGGACTCATCCAGAAATACACAGGAATATAGGTACAGCCCCAGTGACTTACACATATACACATAGACATGGGAATTGCCCCCCCAAAGAAGACGAGATTCCACCCACTCAGATGGCGATACCCTCAAAAAACCCCTCCCAGATTCATAGATATAAGGTGAGGTATTTGTATTAGATATAGAATTCCTGCAGATTTTTATATTAAAACATGTGCATAAACATAAAGAGCTCTATAAATGCACTTGCACATGTAGGCACATGCAGATGGATACTCAGACACCAGTCATATACAAGCAGATAGTCATAGATAATGCCCTAAACATATACAAGTAAGAGACTTACTCATGGATTTACAGACAACACAGACATAAACACACTCACAAAAATGTACACCTGCACATACAGTGATGCCCACAGTCACACAAACTGTGCCAAACAAAGCCACGCACAGACAGGTACCCTCAGATGTCAACAGATACACTATTGGAGTACGCGCAAAGATCTACGAACGTTTTCCTTTGTTCACAATGAAGCAATACCTGGGCGTATACATAAATATGGATAAACTCAAGTCTTAAATGTACATCAAATATGCAAAAGCACACACGGATATCCATGTACCAACACAGACACAGATGCATTTGTGGATTAAACCACAAACAGAAATACAGAATTAGACGAACATAGACATATACACATGCAAAGCAAAGTTACACATATGCAAACACAGGGACACATCCACATAGAAAAGGACACACAATCACTTTCTTAAAGGAGGCTGTGACTTTTATTGTACTTTATGCTTAGCCTCTTTGAGGGAATGAACACTCTTGAACCCCTCTGCTGACTACAGTACATAAAAGCAGATGTGGATACTACCAGAAAGAGCTTGAAAAGGTGCCTCTTGAGTGCACATGTAAGTGTGAATGTACACACACAGTCACGTGCACAGAAACCTAGACGGAATCACATAGAAGCATAGAAATATAAACATGGTGCATAACCAAATATAGAAAGATATATAGTCAGACAAACACAAAACACACCACTCAAACATCAAACAGCATAGTATTTAAGTGCATGGCCATTAACCAAATCAAACCAAATCTGGGCTTGCATCTTAACTCGAACAACTATTAGCTCTGTGTTTTGGGGCCAATCATGTCCCTTCTTTCTTGTCTGTAAGATGGGAGCAGTGTTAATACCTATCTCTTAGAGCTGGTATACAGATTCAGATTCACTGAAATGAAGGGCCTAGCCTAGTACTTGTACAACATAGATGCTACTGTGTTTTTGTTTTTGGAGGGAGCTGTTGGTTGCTTGATTTCTTGTTAGACCGGAACTGCTTAGCTAGATAGCATTTGGTTTTCATGGTCAGACTACATGGTCATGGCTACATTGCAGAGATGCATTAGTTAACATTTTTTGTAATTCTCTTCACAGAATAGGTCATTTCTGAAACTCTCACAGATGGTAAGGGCAAATGGGGAGACCTGAAACAATATTATGTGCTCTTGTTGTTTGTTTTTGTTGTTATTATTATTTTCCTTTTTATAGGAGAAAATGGAAGAGCGAGAGCGCGAGTGCGAGTAAGGAGAGAGTGGAAGCAGCAGAATAAGAGAAAAAGGGCTTTGTGCCCAGTGCACATTCGTCACAAAGTGACCTTACTGAGTAAGTACAGTAGTCATGAATTGCTCACAAACATCCCCAAAATGTCACCCATTACAGACACCCTGGTGAATAAGCTAGAATATATCAAGTTATTGTGGTATCTACTGTGTCCAGAAAACTTTTAAAAGCTCTGCTTTCTAAATTTCCTTTTCCACCCTAAATCTTCCTCTGGGCCTCAGTGAGTCTGTGTTCTATAGCAGTGGTCTTCAAACTTTCTAATTATGTGCCACCTAAAATAATTTTTAAAAACTACCTACCCAACCACACATCTTGAAGTTAGCATCTCAAACGGTTTATCATAAGTTTAAAAATTTGCACTTATAAGTTCCAGCATATGGTCAATACTTATACTTTTAAATGAAATGATTGCCTTACATTTTTCATGCATTCAATGAAATAAAAATGTCGTAACAATTTAATACTCAATCATTGTTGATTAAAAACAAACAAATACAAAACCATGTCCTGGTGCCTGTCCATGCAAAAAAAAAACAAAAACAAAACACGAACAAGGTCTTCTCTAACAGTCAGAAATTTGACATAGTCCTTCAGTCTCCTTGAACTCACCCTTCCATTCTATTTCTCCTACATAATTTATCTTAGTATAATATATTTTTATTATATGCCTTTTATAGATCACTATGCTATACATCTCTGCAAAAAAAAAAGTATGGACTGCAATAAATTTCCCTGTGACTGTAAGTTTCCAAGTATTAAAATACTTATCATGAAAGTATTAGTAGTATTCAGTTTATCAGAAAAACATAAAATGTTAAATATTTTGAGAAGGAACTATTAAAAATGAAAATAAGAATTTGGTTTGAACACATCCTTTAAGTGAATGATGCTGTTTATTTTTCCTCAAATCTGTTTATGAATCTGAGGATGACTATTACATTTAGAATGAAACAGTGCAGTGTAAATTTTATTCTTATTTTTCATTTTCATAGATATAAGAACTGAAAAACCTTTGTTTCCATAAATGAGCAGAAGGGAATGGAAGGATTTTCCAAGTCGTGGATAGAAAATCACACAGTGACTTGTCATCAAAAATAATTTTTCAGTCTATTAACTGACAATTCCATGAAAACAAAGGAACTGCATCATTTACTTTCTCAATTTCTGGGAAGTTTACCAAAATGGCTTTTCTGAGATTTATCAAATGATTATTAATTATATTTCTTACACTGTCATTTTAATACATTATTTTTAATCCATATACCTAGAAAGTTTGGGAAAATCAAAATCAAATACTTCAGCCAAAATGCCCTTGCCACTACAATTTTTGATAAAATGCCTTTAACTTATCGCAACCTTTAAATATAAAGCCTTGAGGCTGCAGATTTGGATCATCCAATTTTAGAGAAAAGATAATTTAATTGGCACATATAATGTTCATATCAAAATAATCAGCCAAATCAGATTTATTGTTTATAAAATGTCTGACTTCTTTTTTCAAAGGAAATAAATTTATTAAGGTGCATTTTGAGGAATATTATTTAAATCACTAAGAGAAATATTAGATAAATTACTGACATACTAAAGCCTAGGTTAAAACATAATGATGTTTTTATTCCCTTCTTAATTAATTGAGATATTAAATAATAATAAGCACAATTTTCAAATTAAACAATGCAACACGTATCTAACTTTATAAATCAACATGTACAAATGAGGACTCTGATGACAGCTCTCATATCTTTGGATAAATATGTGTGATTGTGTTCACAGAACTCTAGTGTTGGGTTTCTGGGAATAATTAACTAAGAATCATGTACAAAACCCAGAAATGCATTAATTTTATTAGCCCAAAGGATCAAACTTTTCAAATACATTTTATGAAAGATAAAAGTATATGTTGCCTAAAAAGTGCAATTATTTGTTGGTCTGGCACCTAGCATATCAATTTATTTTTTTAAATAAAAGTGGAAAATATAAAATTAATTAGAAAGTAAAATGAAGATTGATTTTATGGAGAAGATATTTCCAGATACAATTTGAGAAAACACATTTTAACTAGCTTAATTGAATGATGTATCTGAGCTGAAAGAAGTCACATACAATTTCCATGCCTAAGTTTTGCCAGTGTAAACATTTTGCAGTACTGGAAGACATCCCAGTTATATATAAAAGGATCAACATCAAAAATATATACTGTTATTAGTTAAGAGGTACATTTTCCCCCAATTAATGACACATTCTAGTGCTTAATATTATAAAGAAGTGTAAAATAATACTTTAAGCATGTGAAAAAATTGTTCTTAGGCAAATTGATTTTAGGGAAAAATACCTCGGGAATTTGAGAACCTGAAAGTGGATTCCCTGCAGCCTATTCCTTCTCAAGTACAGCAGTATGTGAAAAGAATTTGCACGTCAGTAGCCTGGTTTGAAGACCACTCTACTAGATGTCTCCAGCTGGATTGCTCCAGGACAATGTAGTGTTGTGGTTCTTGAGTTAATTAATTGATTGTAGTAGCTGCAGCTTTTGAATATCTGCCAATTGCTTCCATGACTGATCATTGTTGAGCAAAATGTTCTGGAAGGGATCAAGTTATTTTGCTCCTAAATATGTTATGTTGATTACAGCAGCACTGTCCAGGCTGGCAACCACGAGCCACAAGCCACATGCCATGTGTGGCTCTTGAGCATTTGAAATGTGGTGAGTGTGAACTGAGATATGCTGTAAGTATAAATACACACTAGAATTTGAAGATGGGATAAAAATAAATAACATATTTTGTTAATGTTTCTATGTTGATGACATGCATATATGATAACATTTTGTATATATTGAGTTCATTAACATATTAACATAACATATTAACATTAATTTCACCTGTTTTTTTAAATCTTTTTAAATGTTGCAACCAGAACATTTAAAATTACATATGTGGGTCACATTATATGCATTTTGTGACAGTGTGGGTCTAGAATTTTATATTGGAAATTCCTTTAAAACCATTGCCATAGAGAAAACTGGTTTGTCCACTAATCTGGTCCAGTATATTGGTATTCTGTTATAACCAGCACCTTTTACTAGTGTTTGGATTTCCATGTTATGGTATTTTTAGTTGTAAGCTGGATAAAGTGAAAAACAGATAAACAAACAAATAAGAACTCCATAACGGATATTTGAAAATTAGTCTTTTATTGGTGCTAGAAATTTTCTAAGTTGGAACTTAGGATAACTTCTCAGTGGGTGCATATGAAGTTTTTCAAACTTTGTCAGAAATTCGAATGGTGTATGTTACACTGTATCGAAGATATGAAGTATTTTGTCACATCTAAGACTGTATTTTTTTAAACTTTTGATTTTGAAATAACTTCAAACTGACAGGGACGTCGCAACAATAATACAAAAACAATACGTAGAACTCTAATATACCGCTCACCTAGATACCCAAATTTAACAACTTTTAACATTTTGTGACTTTTTTTCTTTCTCCTTTTTTACTGAAAGGCACAGTATTTTTAAATGTAACACTAAGAAAAAATACTTCCAGAGAAACTATAGCATACTGCTTTCAAACCCATAGAATTTTAATTTTATACTTACTGAATGAGCTCTTGTAGACTTATTTAGATATACATTTCTAGCATATACCACAATACCACAGCAGCCATAACCAAATTGGAGCATGCACAGGCAACAACATCTCTCATCTACCTCCTAGCCAACAGTGATTATGGGACACCATTGATTATAAGGTGCATTCTGACTGGGAGGATGTTAAAAAGTGAAAAAAATGTACATCTTACAATTGATTGAATATGGTAAGTTATTTGTCAAGCAGAATCATGGAGGGCAGAAAGGCAAACTCCAAGGCATCAGTTTAGTGAAAACACCTTCCCAGTGTAGTATTAGCACATTTACCAAACCACAAAATGTGGCTTTCCTTTAAAATTCCGTCACAGAGCTCTTCAATGACAGAACTAAATCCCATCTTAATTGTTGCTTGATGTTTTACCTGGCATTTGTTTGTCTCTTTGTTCCTAGCTGGGAAGTGGGAGGGCTAGGGAAAAAGGTTGATGGACGGTGGCTAGGGCTGGGAACAAACTGGCTCTCACCAGACTGAAAAATGTCTAGTCTTTCTGTTATGAGAACCACTTGGCACACTCTTGTGCCTTCAATGGCAATGATTGTTCTCCATAACTGGCCTAACAGATGGATACTTTTTCCTGGTCATGGGTGAGTTTAGTCTGAACATAATAATCAGCGTATCCTGTCTTGACTGAAGGGCAAGAAAAGGGAAAGAATGGAAATCGAGCTGCTTTCTTAGTTCTTACTTTATCTAGTGGGCAAAGCGTTCAGCAAGATGAATGAAAACTGCACAGAAAGTAACTATAGTTGCCTTTTTATCTCACAAATCCGTGACACAAAAACCAGAGTTGTCATCCAGGAATTGTGCCCCACTTTTGATTATTGTGATGAGGTAATAGATTTACAAAGAGGTAACAAAAAACAAAAGTTTTCATGGACTGGGAAGAATTCGAAAATCGATACCATGTTTCCTTCCTTGTTCTTATAGTTAAACATTATACCAAGATTTAGGTATCTCTTGAGGGTTAATAAACAGGGCTGGCTTCTCAGGCTTATGACCTGTGCCTTCACTTCGAAGGGCCCTGAACTCAGTTTAATGCTCTGTTGTCACTGTCTCGAAAGTCTTAAACAGTTGAAAAAGGAGCCCCCCATTTTCATTTTGCACTGGGCCGCACAAATTATGTAGTGGGTCCTGTTCATAAGGAAATACTTGCCAGTGGAGAATGAACTGAAGTTGTGAAATTAAATTAGAAGCATTGGTTTTCGAACTTAAAGTGCACTGAATTCTTGCTGTCAGCATTCAGCATTTGTAAGCTGCTATTGTTGTTAGAAATAATAGTAGTAGAAGTAGTATTGACTTCCCTATTTTTTCATGATATGACCTTGAGCATCTTGCTGTATCTCTAATTTCTCATGTGTGAAAAGGCAGTGACATGGCACCTGCCCTCTTTAACCCCATATAAGGTTAATTGTGAGAATCGGATTAGAATTCCCATGGAAGTATCTTCCGAGCTGTACAAGTTGAAAAGATGATAGAAATTATTTATTCCCCTCTGCAGCATGGTGTCCAGATGGCTACCATCTGCATGGGGTCCTGGGGTGCTGAATTGGGTCCATGTAACTGAAGGGCTGGGCCAAGGCATCTTAGAGGAAATTAAGGCAATGCAGCCAGGGCTAGAGACTTGGGGAGAGGGCAGAGGCAGTACAATTTGGAAAGTCCCCTGAGCCCCAGGGGTACAATCATGAGCCCTTTTGCTGTGGCCTCTGCAGTCACATCCATGGTGGGTATGGGAATGGCCAAGAGTGCCAGCTTATCTCCAACTGCCACAGAAGCTTTCTTATTTGTCCAGAACTGAATTGAATTCAGAAGTGCCATTATCTGAGTTAGGAAGGGAATCTTTTGTGTCCATGTGTGCAAGGTGGATGTGAAGGGGGAGACCAGAGGGCATTGGCAATCTTGAGGAAGTCAGCAAATACCAGGTGCCTTTTATGTATGTTGGTTTCCCTATCAGTGATTTCCATGGTACATCTGAGGGGCTTGTTTAAATGATGGCAGGGTTTTGCTATAAGGCAATGGAGAGAGATCAAATGAGTCTACAGAGCAATGCCATTCGAAACATCTTAGTCACATCCTCTGTCAGTGATGGGCAAAACTGATGACCATTTGCCTCATTTCATATTGTCCCTTCTGTCCAGCTGGCAAATGATCTGTGTATCACACCTTGAGCAGTTCCAGGCAAGCAACTTAATTTTTTTCTTTATTAGAGAAGTTGTGTGTTTACAGAACAATCATACTTAAAATACAGGATTCACATATACCACCCTATTTTTTAATTAATTAATTAATTAATTTTACATGGGCAGGCACCGGGAAACGAACCCGTGTCCTCTGACATGGCAGGCAAGCATTCTTGCCTGCTGAGCCACCGTGGCCCGCCCCCACCCTATTATTAACACCTTGCATTAATGTGGTACATTTGGTACAATTGATGAAAGCACATTTTTATAATTGTATTATTAACCATAATGCATGGTTTACCTTAGGATTGGTTCACAGTGTTGTACAGTTCCATGGGTTTTTAAAATTTTTTTATTCTAGTATCATAAATACAACCTAGCATTTCCCCTTTTAACTATTATCAGATATATAATTCAGTGCTGTTAATTATGTTTTCAATGTTGTGCTCCCATCACCACCATCCATTACCAAAACATTTCCATCATTCCAAACAGAAACTCTACATTTTAAGCCTTAACTCTCTATTCCCTATCCCAAACAATATAATTTAGCCTCACCTTAGCTCTTGTAGAAACCTTTTATAGTAGCTCACAAATTAAATCTATAGCTTGCATCATACTTAAAGGAAGCTTTTATAGAGGCACTTTATAAAGCAGATAATGTACTGGAAGTGTTTTGAGTCAGGTGCATTATGGTTTAGATTACTTAGAGGAATGTATTAAAAGGCTCTGTGCTGAATATTTTGAAAAGTCACATATTACACCCTATTTACTTATTTATTTTTAGTGTGCAGGACGTTTTACTTTATTAGTGCAGAGTATACCAGTGGGACTTCTATGAAAGACGGAAGTCAAAATCTTAAAATAAGTGACTTTCCTATTGGCAAAGTGAGGATAATTAAATAGACAGTCATTTGATATATGCTCTTATATCTGCACATTGATTAAATCCAGATTACTCAAAGGTGGGAAAGAGATGCTTTTCTTTTTCCAGCATCCCTCCTGTAGACCGAAGTAGATATCTTCTTAGCTTTCCTTTTCTATATTGTGTCCTCTCTTGTTGAAATATGATCTTTTTTGCAAGGAAGCAAATAAACAAAAAAAGCCAACTGATGTAAACCCCACAAAGACAGAGCATGCATTCAGGCAGTGATTCTATATCCTGATATTTGTTCATATGCCTGACAACAAGATGTCCATCTAAAATACTCATCAGAAAGCAATTAGTGTGACTTTGAGCTGACAAAGTGACAAAGGATTCAGTGAATAACTGAAAGCGTGATTCTTTCTCCTTATGGTAGAAGGTGATATATGGATTTATATATCTGTATCAATTATGTTTATATGTAGATCTATGTTTTTCTCTATATCATCTATATATGTTTATATATATCTACCTCTACATCAACATCCATCTGCCTATCTATCAAACCATCTATCTTTCTATCTATATTATCATTTTGACTAGATGTGTGTGGGAAAGGGACATATAGGTAAAAGATGGAAAAGAGACAAGCAGTTTCTATAAACTGCAAAATTTGAAATCAAGGCTTAAGGATAACAACTAAAATGTATCAGCTTCCACACAAGGGCTTCCCCCCCTTATTTTGCCTAATTGCACAATAGTATGAAAATCATCATCTACCTAGAAAAGTAATATATTTTTGAGAAGTTGTAGGTTTATAGAAAAATCATGCAGAAAGTAGTGTTTCCATATATCCCTCCTCACACCTACAAGTAATGCATTCCTGCATGACCAATTTTACACTGCCTCATATGAATTGATCATGAATTTTTACAGCAAGAGTGAAAGACATGGCTTTCCCAATCAATGATGCATTTGCAAGACATTCAGATATTTGCACAGAGAAAGGAAAAAAAAAACTTCATTCTGGGGCCTGCACAAAGCCCACTTAATCTGGCTGCATTCATGCAACATGCAACATATTGTGAAAATATAAGCCAATGGGAAAAGGACCTTGACTGCTCCCTGGCAGTTGGAACAATGGACCCAGTAAAGACAGAGAAGCTGTTCTCCACAAGAAAATCTATGGCCATCTTTCCCTCCACCCCTTACTATTGACCTTGGAGCTGATAAGATTTTGAGGTTTTCACTGATTATGCAGAACTGGTGAGATTGTTGGAGGCTTTTTTTTTTTTTTTGCATGGTGGGAGAGGTGAGAAAAAATGAAGATTTTCAGAAGTGAATGTCCAAGGCAAGGCTGTTTGATTCCTGGCTAAGATGATAGAGTGCAATCGAGTGCGTATCTCTGTTGGAAAATGGGTGTGATTATTGCGTTGTTTCAGAATGCAGGGTAAGAAACAGCTGGGGTGTATTTGCATCATTTTAATTTTTTTACACCTGAGTCTGCTGCTAGGTTCTGGCTACGACAAGGGCTGCAGACCTGATGAACCAATAGCAAAGAGCTAAGATCAGGGCTGTGATTGGTTCAGAACAGAGATTTCTAGCTGCCTAGCAACTTGGATTGGGAGGATGAGTGACAGCCTAGATCAGGACTGGACACAGGGGATAAGGGTTCTGATTGTACAACTGCATTTGTGCTAAAGGGGGTTTGAGTTTCACTACTGACCATGTGTATTTTGAGAGGCTTTCAGCACCAGGGAGCTTGTGGGGAGGAGATGGCAACCAGACACAGAGTTCATGTCTGGGGGCAGGCACAGTGATGCCTGTGTGTGAAAAGGTAAGAAGTGGGGAAGAGGCTCTGGGTGTGGGATTCCTGAACTAGCTGAATAAAGGCTACCTGAGCAGGTGCGTATAGCTAACTCAGGTCTCGCGATCAAGCCCAGCTCAGGTCAAAATCAGCTTTTTTGAGTTACATTTAGCACTACCTGAAATCCCTACTGTGTTCCAAGACCAATCAAAAGACACCACACCTGTCAAGGAAGTTAGATTGGGAGCTAGGCGATAACTTCCTTTATAATATAAGAAGACTTCCAGTGCTCTCCCTAGGACCCCAGTTGAGACAGGACAAGAGTGGGGGAGATAATACAGTCTCAGAGTTGCAAAGAACCCTTAAAGACCATTTAAGGTAGTTTCTATACCTATTTCTTCATCTTAGTTTTGCAATCCCCAATAATAATTTTCTCTTCCATCTGCCTGAACATCTCTAGGACTGGGGTGTTCACTATTTCCTGAGCTGGCTGATTCCATCCCTGGCCATCTTTTTTAGATAGTTCTGACTCCTTTTGGCCTGAACTCTGCCTCACTGGGGTGCAGGTTCTGGTCTCTGGAGCAAGTCACCTGTTGTTACTTGGCTATTTTGATCTTTGAAGACACTCCAATGTCTCCTTTAACTCATCTCTACCTAGTTAGGTCTCACTCAGCCATTCACCAATTTGATGATTTTGAGGCCCCATGACCCTCATTTGCCTCCTCTCAACAGTCTAGGTGGCCAGGAAGCCCTGCACAGTGTGCTGGTGTAGCCTGACCACCCATCCCTTAAGCAGAACATCATTCCTCTATTGACCATGTGACACTGACGGTCAGATTACATGGTCAGATCACCATGGGAAAGGTGCCCCAGCACTGTTTCACTAAGAACTAAATGGATAGCCAAAACTTCTGACCAAAAGCTTTTCAATCACTGAATACCAGGTCATGGTGACATAGGAAAGAACAAAGCGGAGGATAAGAAAATATTTGGTGTATTGGGTTTTGTTGTGCTTTCTGACCACAATCCCTAGTAAATAATAATTCTCAGTGAAATGTAAAGAAGATGTGCGCGAGATTTGGGGGATTCATGCTTTATCTAGTTGAATGAGAGCAGGTTCTAGTGGGGATATAACTTTGAGAATTTTCACATTCTTGGTAGATTTGTACACTCGGGACACATCACAGTGACGACTCTCTTAGAATTATGAAATTAATACTCCATGCAACGGTTAAACTGTAAATTACAACAAGAGGGGTGTTGGCGCAAATGTATTTATGATGAAAAGGGGATGGGCTATTTGGAATTTGGAATGTTTTAGAAAGAAGAGACATGTGATTGCTGGGAGTAGCTGATGAAGACTTAGCTTGCATTGTACCTCCTTTCTTGGGACTGGACTTCCTACAGCTCTGCCTTGCAACTGTGTCCGCACCCACACAGCATCTGTTGCATTCCAAAGCCAGTTTCAAAACTGGTTCCTTGCTCTGCCTTTGAGTTTTATGAAGGAGAGAACACGTAACCTTCAAATGCAACACTGGATTCATTTTGAAAAGGAAAGATAAATACATTTTTTCTGCATTTCCCAAAATTCCACATAGTAAACACACAAGAGTTTTCTTATTAAACCATTTAATAAGTGTAAAAAAAGGAAACTTATTTAGTAAAGGGTTGGGTGAGCTGGACTTTGTATTTTCTCAAACTCTGGAGATCTCTGGCCTCGGTCTGCATTGCATCTTCCCCAGTCTGACCTGCAGAGCAGGGCAGGAATTGTGAGCACATGAGGCCAGTTGTACAGCTTTTGAACTTATTTCTCTCTGGGGTACTGCAGAAAGGGATGGCTGTGGCCAACTGCCTTCCCTAAGAGCTGCCTTCTTTGTGAAGAAGCAGAATTGGCCTGTAGGCAACAAATCCCCCTGTTTGGCTACAGTCCACCCCCACCCTGAACCCTGCTCTCCCTTTCTCTGCCCAACAGTCTGCCTGGAGCAGAGTATAGGATGGATGACAATGTCTTATGCAGTTAAACGGGCATAAGTACACTTCATGCCTCTTTACTGATTAAAAAAACATAACAAAACCTGGGATAGAAGAATGTAAAGTACTGACTTCTACCCCTAAAGAAAACACCTCACTCTTTGTTTTACTGAACCGTTATTAAAAGAAGAGCTTATATGTGTTAATTTAAATATTCATGAAAATATAGCTCTCGTTTAGACAAAGTCAAGTCATAAAGCAGCAAAAGTATTTCATCCCACTTCATTTAAATTGCAGCACTTGATTTGGGAGTGGTACAAATCTTTTCACACTTAATGTCAGCTTCTTCCTCATCCCTTATCCTATCCAGTAAAGGGAAAGTTCTCTGACAGAATTTCTACCCATTTGATTTCCATTGGCATTCAGAAGCACCTTATTACTGAGTGCCAGATAAGCACCCATCACTGTGTACTGGCAGCACACACGTCAAACAGAAGGAAGAAAACTTGGATTCGAAATCAAATTCCACCATCAACTAGGTGAATAATCTTTATTGCATTACCAGTTTTCTCATCTGTAAAATGGGAAGAGCAATCATATTTGTTTTGCCTATCTCACATGGTGAATTGTAGGAACAAGTGAGGAAATATATGGGGCTATACATTAAGAAATCTAAGGTGATATACAATTGTGAGGTATTATTGTAGTTAATTATAATAATAAGCGAAATAATTTCAGATATGGAAACAATATCTCACATATTTAGTATTAATTTATTAACAATAACCAATAATAATCATTGTTAGTTTATTAACACTAGAGATTTTATTGTATACTCCTGTTTCTTGCATAGAATTTGCAAACATTTTTTGCTATACTTGATAAAGCTAAGGATAATTCAGCCGAACTGGATTATAACTTATTTCTTAGAATCGATCACTTTTCTTGGGTATAAAAAAGGTGGTTTCCCCAACTCCCAAAAAGCTTTTACATGACAGCACCATAACATTACAATATGAGACAATGGTCTAGACAATACATCCCAAATAACTATAGTTAAAGGATAGGAAACTTTCTTGACATTGAAAATGTTCCAACATCATTCTCTGATCATTCTGGGTACCAGGGGGATGAGAGAGTTTTGTGATACATTCATTCCCCACCACCAGCACCACCACCACCACCGCTGCTTGAAGATAAACAAATTGGCACACTTTTGTAAAAGAATGAATAATAGCAGGGAAAGACTTGCCACTTGCAGAGTCAAATGGGTTGATTTGAATCATACAGGTACCCATTCAGGCAATGAGTTTGAGATCGATTTCCCCAAGAAAAACTTAAGGAGCCAGAATAGAGGAGCAAATTCAGGCTGAGTGCATGGTTCAGATAATCAAGAAGAGGGAAGCACACAGTAGCCAGCCTGTGCCTAAGGGATGAAGGAGACTCACAGTGTCCACAAATTACCAGAAGAAGTGGGGGAAGGGGAAGGGAGTGACTGTAGGAGGAAGAGAAGAAGTATCTTGGGTACCTACTTGAAAAATATTTTAAGTTTCACAATTTATTGTTAGAGGACTGTTAAATCTGGGAAATGATCACTTGAGATGCATGCTATAGAAAATAAGAAAACATCAACTGGTTTGCTCATTGAGTGGGCAGTATGTATTTTTGAGGTGGCTTCAATGTCTTTCCATGGGCAGGACAAACAATTTGCTAAGGTGGAATTTCAGAGGATATAAGATTAGCTTTGTATTTGATGCAGGGTATTAAGGTTTCCCAAAGAGATTAAATCAAAACCTTATTACAGTCCGCTAATGATTTATTAATGTAGCAGGCTTTTTTTTTTCTTTTTTGTTTTGGCTTTTCAAGTTTTTTATTTAAACTTGTGTTTGTGAATATTATTAAACTTCTTGGGATTAAGGACTTTTAAAAAAAGACTTTTGTTTCCTAAGCTCCATTATTCAGTTCTCCACAGGACCTCAGAAAACCCTCTACACATCTACCCCCACAGCCCTCATTATTCTGTGGGGGATTTAAGAAAGACAAAAGGGAGCTGAAACAGCTTTGTGAGACAAACTTGGCCCAGGTCAGGAGAGATATTTGCAATTGTTTCTTCACCTTCCCCGCATCATCCTCAGTTCCCTTCCCCGGACCCCTTGGGGTTGATTGTTCCAGTCTCCAAAGAAGAACTGTGGCTCAGCCTCTGTAATGGGCTTGCCATTCAGTTCCTTGCAATGGCTCCTGAGCTTTTCTTTCTCTCTCTGTCTTTCTTTCTTTCTATATATACAGAGAGAGAGATAGCTAGATAGATATTTGAAATGGTTCTTGAGCTTTTTCTCCCTCTCTCCCTTCTTATACCACTGCCTTTGCCTAGAACACACCTTTTCCTCAATTAGGTTGTTCACAAAACTCATCCCATTCTTCAAGGCACAGTTCAAATGCAACCTTCCCACCACACAAAAGAAAAAAGTCTCCAGTAATCTCTGGTATTCCCAGCTCTGCATACTCGGTAGAAAACCTCAACATCTTATCAGCTCCAAGGTCAAGAGGAGGGGGTGGCGGGAAGGATGCCCCTAGAGTTTCTTTCGGGGAAGAGCTTCTCTGTCTTCACTGGGTCTATTGTTTCGACTGCCGGGAGCAGTCAAGGCCCTTTTTCCATTTGCTTGTGTCTTCACAATATGTTGCATGAATGCAGTCAGATTAAGTGGGCTTTGTGCAGGCCCCAGAATGATGATTCCTTTGCTTTCTGTGTACAAATATTTGAATGTCTTGCAAATGTATCATTGACTAGGAAAGCCACAGGTCTTTTGTTCTTTCTGAAAAATTTATGCTCAATTCATATAATGTAATGTATGTAAACTTGGACATGCAAGAACGTATTATTTCACTGGGCATATGGGGATTTTCTCACTTCTAGGCAAGTAAAACAGGATCAAGAAAAAAGGAAACCCTTGTTGTGGAAGCTAATAAGACTGTAGCTTTCATCTTTAAGCCCTGATTTCAAATGTTGGAGTTTATCAAAACTGCTTGTTTTTTCTCCCTCTCTCCTCTATTAGTCCCTTTCCCATACAAGTTGATTCTAAGTGATCTAATAACAAGTGCCGGCATTTTACCAAGTATAGGTCTGTAAAAAGATGTGCTATCTCCCTTAGTATTGCATAGTGCTTGTGTTTGAGGATTTAGATTTTGTCGTGTATTTCAACTAGTTTTCTGTTCCTTTCCCCATATATTTCAGCATCTTGAGGGCAGACATTGTATCTCCTTTATTTTTGTATCACGTGGGGTGCCTAGCTCGATGCCTTCTATAGGGGTGCCCAGTCAATTAATGAGTGCATGAATGACGTAAGCAATGGTTCCGTATGGTAGTTGTTTGTGCAGTTGTGTGGTGTGACAAGCCACAGACAAGTCAGTACTGAGTGGAATGGGACTGTCTCTAGATCAATCCCAGCACAAATCATGGAAGAGAACAATTAGGGGAACAAAGAAGGACCCAAACAGACCAACTGATAGCTCTGTCTAGTGCACATAACTGCATATGAGGGAGGCACATGTTGATAGTTACAAAGTGTGTGTGTCTGCACACACACGTGTTTCTATCTGGCGGGAAGACTTTTTAGTTACCACAAACTCCTGAATTATTAGGCAGCTTGCTATTGTTATTTAATTGCCCTTTACTGACCTCACTGTCATCAAAAACAAACCAAAAGAAAACAAAACAGATGAGAGGCTAAAGAAGAGTTCTATGGCCTCTACCACTCCGGAAACCTTTTCTTTAACACAGGTCTGTAAATGAATTGTCTGATTGCTCCTACCAAACGTGTGGATGCTTCCAGAAATCATGCTAGTCAACTGGGAACCTCCTAAGTTAATTTGGCCCTTTAACCACCTCATTCTTTCTGTGCAGAAGTGGAAAGTTGAGGGGGCATCATATAAGTTGTCCAAAGCTGTTTGCACTAAAACAAACAAACAAAACAAAAACAAAACAAAACTTGACAAAATGAAAATTAGTTATTTTCTTCTTTTAACATAAAATGAAAAGCTTCTGATAAATTTGGCTAAATGAAATCAGTTTGAATTCCTTGTGACATCATTTTCTGGGTCTTATTAAGCATTAGAAGAAGGTCGATTGCTTTGTTTTCTTCAACATTAGAAAAATACTTTCTTGCTAATGATAAAAAGAGAAAATCAGAGCAGAAGTGATCTTTTCAGCTACCAGTCTCTGTACTGCTGCTAATTATCAGTATACTCTGGGGCAAGTCTTCCACCCTTGGCTCTCATATCCTTGTTAGTAGATAAAAGAGTTGGACCAAATATCTACAGGCCCTTCCAGCTCTGGGAGTCTACACCTGGGTGAAATCTTCATGCTTTATTGCTGTATGGAATGCCTTTTTGGAGCAGTGGCCAACAGGGAGCTGAAAGTCATACCCATTATGGGCGAGGGGGTAGCAATCTGCTTCTCCTGATAGTGGTGGGAAGAGTGCTTTGGATTGTAGAGCTATGCTGTCCTTACCAAGGTTATGCTTTATGTGTAAAGTACGAACTAGATAGCCAAGAGTTCATATAAATAAAAAGGATTAACTACATTATGATGATACTTTGTATGGATTACACTTTGAAATAATATTTGGGGTATATTCGGTTAAACAAAATAAATAGTTAATTTACCTGTTTCTTTTCACCATGTTTTAACATGAGATCTAGAAACTTTTGAATTATATGTAGGGCCTGTATTCTATTTCTATTGGGCAGTCCTGGTTAGAGAGTTCCTCCTTCTGCTTGCAGTCTGAGTTTCAGTTACTTATAAACCTCCCAAGGATGAATCCATCCAAACTGGTGCTTCTCAGCCTGGGATATCCATTAGAATTGGGTGGGGATCATTTAAAAATAATGATCTCCTCCTCCTTATGTTTTAATTCAACTGATACCACTCAGTGATCTTTCATCTATGCTCTTCTGTAGGGCCATGGGTGGTGGGACCATAAAGAGCTAGGACTCTATTGTATGAAAGCTAGAAACACGCATACCCCCAGTTTGTGCACCCACTGACTGAAGTGGGGAGGCAGTGCTGAAACAGCCTTAGCTCTGACCCTCAGTGGGTCCTCGAGAGCAAAGGGCCTTCTCCTTAGCACTTCAGTTCTTAAAAATCAAGAAAACAGGCAGGAAACAGTAACTTGAATTAATTCCAGTATTTAGTAGGGTAACTAATTGCCAAAGCCTAGGTAATTTATCTACCAAAGTATTTTATTTTCATAAAATAGATGCTGGTATAGATGGAGAACCTGAGAGACTAGGGGGAGGAAGGAAAGAATAATGGGCCCACTTACGTGTTGCAGGGACAAAGTGAGAAAGAGAAAAACACACGCAGCTAGAGCAAGGGAGGCGAAGGTCCAGCCCACCCAGCCAGTGCTGCCCTAAGCTGGGTCTCAAAGTCAGGCGCGGCCTGACCCATGCCCTCCTGCCTGGGCAGGATGAGGAAAAATACATTTACAATACCATTATTTTATTTTCAACTTCGTTAATGGCTTTTTAAATCAACATGGTGTTTTATTGCAATTTGGCGTAATTACAAATCTTAAAAACATTTTTTATGGATAATTGCATGCCTAATTATTGTTCTTTCATGTTCATTTAATTTGAAAAGAATTTAGCTGTGCCATTTTGACAAGTGCTTGGTGTATTCAAAACCGATCATGGATACTCGCTTAAATTTTGTTATACATTTTTACAAACTTTCCTTTAATCTGAAAATGCCTATAAACATTTGCAGTAACTCCCTCATCTGCATGCTGGTTGCATTTCTCACTCTCATTTCTAAGATTGCTTGGAAAGAACTATTACCACAGCCATGGAAAAATGATTCTGGCCATAGAACCATGGGCCACTTCATCAGTGGAAGGCTGGAGGTGAACTGGGCTCCAGATTTCCCGATGGTGATTGGCCACTGGGCAGCAAGGCACCAACTCATTATTGACCCCTTGGAACCCAGCCCATTTGGCTTGCCAGGACTGGCTTTCTGTCATTGGGCTACTAAAACTGGGCTTGGGGAAGATTAAAAAACATTAAAAAGACCAGTCTGCATAGCTTAAAAGCTTTAAAGTATCCAAAGTAAGATCTCTGATGGCATCTACAATAGGATAGTTGAGTGGGAGAAATATTGATCAATTGGACTTTAGACGTATTGAATGTTTCTCCAAAATTCCATTAACTGGCCTGGATAGCATTTGAAATGCTGTTTGTGGTGCAGAGGGATGAGACTAAATATTTCTGATGAAGAATTCCAATAAGTGTTACACTCGCAGTGAATTCTTAACAAGAATATTAAGAGAGGCAGAATAATGGAGAGGACACATAGATACAGGATTCCAATTCACTTGCTTATTAGCACTCTGGGAAAGGAGTTTGCATAATTTCTGGAGGGATAAATTAGGTAATGTGGGTTCAAGCATCTAGTACAGTACTTGACGCATAATAGATATTCATTCCTCCCTTAAATCTTACAATTGGGTTATTCTATAAAGAACCCAGTTTTGAATGTTACCTTATTCTGAGAAGTTTTATTTATACTTATGAATTGATGGCCCACGAATGACTCATTAATAACTTTTAGATGCACATTTTTTATGGTCTTTTCAAACCTCTGTTACATTGTGTTATAATACATGCATTTAATCTGTCACTTACTTTACCAGGTGCTGAGATCAATTTTTTTGAGTGTATGTGATGTGAAAAGAATACTAGGATTGGGATACAATTGTACTGCAAATAAACACACAGATTATTTTTTCTAGGATTCGTGCAGCTAGCATGCTGTCTTTTATAGATTTTCACCACTTTGTCCTCTTTTCTTGGCAGTTGTTGATATTTGTTCTAATTTCTACAGTGACAAAGTAAAGAATAATGAGTTGTCTCTAATACCACTACGCATACCCCTAGAGGCAGTGATAAATGATGGTTACTTGGCTGAGTATGACAGGCCTAGGAGCCCACAGCCCTTCCTACTACACAAACCTCACCTTAGCTGGGATGGTTGATTTCTATCCTGCTCAGCCTTCTTTTCTCCATTCTTTTGAACCACCTATGAGCTCAGCTTTAAGGGTCTATATTCATTGTGATGACTCATTCATTTAGAAACTATCACTGAGTCCATAAGTGTCCAAGGAAGAACAAAGAGCAACTGGAGCTCAGAGAAGGGAGTGGCTGCTTCTAGCTGGGGGGATTCAGGAAGGACTTCAGTCGTTCATTCATTCAAGAAGCACATGAGCATATGCTAGACTGGGGATACAGAGACAAATAAAACATTGTCTCAGGCAGGCCACGGTGGCTCAGCAGGCAAGAATGCTTGTCTGCCATGCCAGAGGACCCGGGTTCGATTCCCGGTGCCTGCCCATGTAAAGAAAAAAAAAAAAAAACACTGTCTCTCTCAGGGAGCTTGTGACAGCATGCTTGGGTAAGGGTATGTACTCCAGATAATTGAGGTAAGACGAAGTGCCATGGGAGCGTAGGGGTTCTTATCTTTAGGGAAGCCAAGGACAGGGTCATAATTGCAGCAGAGATTGAGCTGGTTTTCTTTAGTGTGTTTATAGTCTAGTGGATGTGTTTACTTCCAGCTGGGGCCTCAGGGAAAGATTCACTGAAAAGGGGACATTGGCACAGGACCTTAGAGGATGAGTAAAAGTTTGGTGGAGAAAGAGGGGAAGGAGGGCTTTAAACAGAAGGAACAGCATGAAGAGAGGCGTGGTGCTTTACTGGTGTGTCTTTTGAAGGGACTAGAGTGGATGCGGTTGGCTGTGGCATGTATGAGGAAAACAGATGTTGTGGTCAGGTCACAGAAGGTCCTGAATGGGTCAGTGGACTTTATTGAGTAGGCAGTGGGGCGTTGTGTTGTTCTTTCGCTGACTGTACTTTCAGATTGAGGCAATAATAATTAAGTCTAAATTAAAAGTAAGGACTCTGGAATCAGATTGCCTAGGTTCAAATCCTAGCCCTTCCACTTCTGTGCTGTGTGAACTTGAGTGAGTCTCTTCTCTGGGCCTCCATTTTCACATCTGTAAAATGGGGATGGCACTAACACTGTACCTCCCAGGTACAGTCAATGAGGACTGGTTTCGATCATATGTGTGAAGCACCTAGAACAGTGCCTAGCAAGAGGAAACGGTATCTATGTGTCACCTACTGTTGTGAGATGTAATAGTAATGGTAATAGTTCTAATATAAAATGAAGCAAGTAGGAAAGGTTGAGAATAAAATTCCTGCATGGTGGATTTGTAGGGACATACTTAGGATGATCTGACTTGCTTGAGAAAACCAGGAATGAACCTCAGGGGCTATTAGAAACAAATGTTCAGTACCATCCTCTTTGAACAATTGTTAAGGTACACCTGAACTGAGCCATATAATAGCCACACAAATTACCAGGCCTCAGCAGCTAGAAATAGCCCAATCAGAATGTTCACAGCCTAGAAAATGAAGGCAACCGATGAAATCGGTGCAGGACCATGTACGAGCAAGAGAATTTCAGAGAGGGTCTCCATCGGATACAGATTGGATCAGCAGCAGGGCTTGCAAGCAGTAGGGCTCACCTCTGGTTAAACTTAAGATTTGCTTAATGTCTAGCAATAAAATAATTTAATTCTATGTCCCAGGTGCCTTAATTTTCACACCCCTACCTCACCTTGACATTTTAATATGAAAGTGAAGCTGTTGGCAAGTAATACTAAAGTGTTCCCACAGGGGGCATGTTCACAAGAAACAGGCACAGCCTGGTAACACTTTTCTACAAAGCTGTGGAGACTGCTCTTTCTCGCATTGTCCCTCCGTGTATTTATGGACACACTCAACACATAGCTTCATTTAGCAGCTGGCCCCGGGTCTAGTTTGTTCTCTCTGTGTTTCAAACCTGGCAGATTGAGCAGATGGACATCATTGTAAACATGCTTCTTTCTCATGCGTAGCTTTTGGTTTATGAACTCTGGTTCTTGGTCAGTGCTAAGCACATAGGCCAGTTTTACATGTCAAATGTACCTCAGAATGTACTGGAAGAGCCCACAAATCTCTCTTCTCAAATGAGCATTAGCACAGCGAGCTCACAGGTCCCTTTGCAAATTCACCAGAAGCCCCTGGAAGTGTCTCAGACACCAAGCAATTAAAATAGATCTCTTTTTGAGACTTCTGTGCCTTATACTCTCAAAGCTCTATGCCAACATCATTTTGGAAGTTGAAAAGTAAGGGCATCATATTGCATTGGAAAAATAGTTATTACAAATCTTAATCAAAATAGGATTTAAAGGTGGCTACTGGCAGATGTTCTGCCAATATTCACACAGTCCTCTGAGATTCAAGCCTGGAGTGTCTCCTGCCCAATTTATGCAACTTCCATTAGAAAATGGATCTAAGCTAATACCCTGTTTCTGACAAGCATTAATTAACATTTCCCCCCAAAAAAATCATGCATGCCTCCTTAGAATTTTTTTCTTGAGAGGGAATATTTTGGAGGATCTGAGTTTCTTTTAAAAGACTATCCATGAAAGTTTCTAGACTAAAAGTGTTTGTAACAAATAGTGACTTTCAAAACTTTTCATGGGGGAAAAAAACATTCAGAGAGTAATGCTGAAGGGATCACATGCTAAAGGGATCTCAGACGTGAGGTAGAAACAAGGGAACCTAACTTCAGAGGTAGAAATACGGCCTTTAGGTTAGAGTCCTACTGTATGAATTTGAACTTGCCAATGCTGTTCTTTCAGACTCAGTTTCTTCATCTGAAAAAAATAAGGCACAGCAGGACTGCTTACATCATAGCATTGTGGTGAGGGAGGATTGATTAAAATACCTTATGGGGAAATGTTTTGTACCATCATCAACATCATCATCATCATCGAATGTTCTATAGCTTTTTGTTAGCTAGTCACAGGGTTTGTGAATGAATGAATGAATGAATGAATACACTCATCTCTTTCCCCACTAGATGGCAGGAGAGCCACTAGGTAGAATATTGATGGATTAGAGACCTAAAAGCCATACCAATATTTTGGTTTACAAGGCAGGTCTGCGGTGGACAAAGGGTGAATTAGAAGTCAAGAAAAGCAGAGACAACCTGTATCATTAAAAAAAGTCTCATTCAAATGCCATTGGTTTGGAATTTACAAACACTTTTTATTAATGAAATCATGGTCTTTTTCTTTTAACTATGAGAACAGGGACAGCTAAATGAAGTATTTCTGCCAAATAAGAAAAATATTTAGCCCACTAGGACTTTTGGCTAATAGACATAGCAATTATTTGTAACACCACTTTGTGGGGAATGGCTTCATCTATATCAGGGGGTGGCAAACTGCCCTGTAAAAGGCCAATTAGTAAATATTTTAAGTGTTACAGACCATAAGGTCACTGTTGCAACTATTCATTTCTGCTGAAAGCAGCCTTAAACAATAGGAAAACAAATGGGCGAGGCTGTGTTCCAATACAACTGTATTCATGGACACTGAAATTTGAATTTTGTTTAACCTTCACTTGTCACAAAATATTATTCTTCTTTTGATATTTTTTCAACCGTTTAAAAATGTAGAGACCATTCTTAGCTCAAAGACTGTAGGAAAAGAAAACGGCAGCAGACTGGATTTGACCTGTGGGCAGTTTACAGATCCCTCAGTGAATGTTAAAAGACCCTTGAGTCTTTTCTATCAGATTGCCAATCTCAAGTTTTTCACTGCTTGCATAATAAGTATTTCAATGGGGATTATGACTTTTCTATTGTGTATAAACCACTAAAATGTATGTGGCAGTTTTTACCTTGCCTCTCAGTAGAGGTTCGTGTCTTGCTTGTAAAGAACACAGAGAAAAGATTTCGAGTAGTCATTGCATTATTTTTAAAGGTGCCAGATGAAATACAGGTGCCCAGTGCAATTTGAATTTCAAATAAACAAGGACATTTTTAAGTATAAGTGTGTACCAAATATTGCGTAGGACATACTTATATTAAACAATTATTTGTTGTTTATCTGAGATTTAATTGTAACTGAATGCCCTGTATTTTTAGTTGCAAAGTCCAGAAGTCTGTCCTTGTAAATAGGATTGTTCTAGCAATAATATCTTTCCTGCTGTACTTATAGACTCAACTGTCACTCAGTTAATAAGACCTTAAAAATAACCAAAGCGTTGAAGACAAGACTCCCTAGGGAGATAGGCCTTTAGGGATTTGAGGAAAATACACATTTGCACTTCCCTGGTGGCTTTCCATGCACTGGAACACATTAAAACAACCGTGTGCCATTTTACATCCATTTTCTGGAGGAATATATATATACATTACATTTTGGGCTGCCAGGCTACTGTTGGATGAGCAATTTTAAGTGCATCCTAAGATACCCACCAGTATCCAGTGGACTGGCACTTGCCCTTCTTGCAAAGAGCTTCAGGGAAATTTGATATCTTATAAAGGGGTTGGGTGGGAAAGACATATCCAATTCCTTCATCCCTGTGCTGGTGGTCTGTGGGTGGGGCTTGCTTGGGGCCAATTGCCACCAGAAACTCCTTGATTGCCACCAGAAACTCCTTGCTTAGCAACCCTTTGATGGACAGTTGCACATGCAGCAATTGACAGGGCCTGCTTTAATGGTGTGTGTGTGTGTGTGTGTGTGTGTGTGTGTGTGTGTGTGTGTGTGTACCTGTCTGGTTGCACTACTGGTACTAAATGCTGCCGCATATTTGTTTGCTTCATGACTTTTCACGAAAGACCTGGAATGCTAAATTGCACTCAAATCTAAAAAGCTTTTCCGGCTTTAAGATTTGTGAGTCAGTGCACAGGGGACCAGGCAGACTGGTGCCTGTTAACCGCTTTTGCATAACAGTCTCTTGTCGAGTCTCCTATCACGTTGGCATCACACAGTGGATGCAGGACCCAATGGGGTTGAGGGTGGGAGGGTTGAATGATGTAACTCAGGAAGTGTCCCGGCACCCGGCGACCAGGTGGGAAAGTGACTACACCGGGCTCTGCTATCCCTGCAGGTGGAGGACTACGGGCACCAGGGACCAGGAGCAGATGTGTGGGCCGGCAGGTGCTGGCCAGGCCATCTGAGGGGGCAGATGTCTCCAGATAGCGACCCCTTGATCCAGGTGGCCCGGAAGGGTACTGCTGCAAAGTAGGCGCCTGCAAAGAGGAGAGGCTTCCTCCCTAGAGGGGAGCAGATCCTACCTGGAGGCTTAGGAGAGTTAACTGCGGGGGCTGATGGAGTCAGACCCAGGTAAGCCGACCTCCTTCCCGTTTTCTTTTGTAACTGAGTTGGTTTCCCTGCGGGTGCTGCCACAAGAAGCCCGCGTGGGGCACCATCAGCTTCTAGACAGCCAGTCGGAGACCACCTATTCGGCCTCCTCCCCTTCCCCTCTCCCTGGGCAGGCCGCCTCCTCTGGGCTGCCTTCTACCACTTTTTCTATCTGCCAACTCGTGTTCATGTCCCCAGGTCCAGGGCTAGGGCACGTCGAGTAAGGCATTCGCTTCGGGTGCAAAATTTTACGGTTCGCCAAAACATTCGGTAATCAAGATAAAGATTTTAAAGCGATCTCTAACATCAAAATTACTGGGAAAAATTCCGTGATGAGCGAAATGTGCAGTGTTAAATAAAGACCGGGTCCGACCCGGCACTTGCAGGATTTGGCTGCACTCGCCTCACCGTATTCCCCCGCACTGCACTGCAAATCCAAACCGAAATGATTCCTTCCTTCTTCCGTGGTCCCGCGCCCTGGACCTCTGTGGCTGGGTTTTCAACATGTGCGGAAGACGGCTTCACACACACCCTCACCCGCCGCTCTACGTGTTTCAAACAGCGCAGTCCCGAGCAAATCGCCCAGGCGGGGGGACAGCATCGAGTTTGTAGGAGACAGAACGTGAGAGCTTGGGCCTCGGCCCGGGATTGCAAATCGCTGCGTTAAAAACACCTAAAGTCCTTAGAAGTAAAGCAGAAAGGGAAGCTGAGTTTCCTTAATTAGAATGCTTGAACCCATTCAGTGATTGCTTTGAATTTAAAAGCTTTAAAGGAACCATAAGTAGCGCGGAATGGCTTTTTGAAATTGTTTCGTAGGCAGAACGAGGCCTCTGCACTTGGAAACGCCTTGTACCTCTCTAGGTGCATTTGATGGGATCGCAATCTAGTCTGAATTTGCAAGAATTTACAGCGCATCTTCCCCTCTACCTCAATTAACTCTCCCAGCAGGCGGCTACATACCCTGCCCATGGGTTCACCTAAAAGTGCCTTTCAATCCTCATTATTCCCTGGGGCCATTTTATGCTGATCCCGTTTTGTTCGCTGTTATTGCGGTTAAGGGAGGCTACAGATTGCGCTACCAGTCTAGGCGTGGGAGCTGGTTTGGATGTATCCCAGGCTGGGATGATTAGGTCCCGGGTCGCTGGATTCTTTACAGGATTTCCTTCCTCACTAGACGCTTCCTTTGGTCTTTTGCGGGCCAGGGGAAATGAGGCTGTGAGGAAGGAGAGGGACCAGGAGATCCGGAAGCTATTGTTCAGATCTGTTGTGCTTTTCTTAAAGCACCACATCGCCAGCCTCCCAGAAGATCAGGAAGGATGAGGGCACGTATCCGATCACTGACCTCTAAGACGAGTTTGCTTCCCCTGAGGAGCTATTAACTTTGTGCTTATCCCGAAAGGGGAAGAAGTTGAGGGTGAGCTGGCGTTGTCCGACTGGGCGCACCGCAATTGGCATTTGCTTTTGCGTTTCTTTGCCTCCCGAGTTTAGCCGTTTCTCCGAGTTGCCAGCAGATGGCACTTTTGTCACATAGAAGCCATTTTGACTGGTGGGGAATTTTTCAGAGCCATGAAAAAAACCTCGATGCAGTAAGAAATATGGACGATACTCCATGACATTTTAATCGAAAAAATAGATTAGTATTAAGAATTTAAGGATGCCTATTTTGAATGACCCGGGAACCATAGAAGGAAAGTGAAGATGTTTCATAACTGTCTTTGCTATGGAAGATTAAAATTACAAGAGCAAAAACTCAATGTAGCAATCAATATCAGTATTAGAACCCTAAATTGCTTAGAACACAAGCAATTAGGACTTTCCCCCTAGAGATGACATTACATTTTTCAAATAAAGAAAATTAACATACGAATGTATATTATATTATTTATTTGAAGGAATGAAAATGGGAGTGATTATTCACCTGCTGCAGTGTAGATTTTACAATTCCGTTTTCTACTCATAGGTATTCAGTAAAATACAGTCCTATATCCAGTGGGAATAAGTAATAAGACTTGCCCCAGAAAAAGATGTATAATAAAATGCTGTAGATAAAATAGCAATCCATGTGATTCTGAGCAGGATTACGATTGAAATCAGTTTGTTTGGCTTAACTAATATTTGTAGAAATTTAATTAAACAGTTGGGTCAATACTAATTTACTTACAGCACTGAAGGCCTCTCCCTCTATAATTTAACCAGATGCTTCTTTTTCTATGGTGACTTCCGAGCAGTTAAGAATGACAAAGAAAAGATCTTAAAGTCATTTGTTTCAAGTATGTAGTAATGGTTAAGAGTGTGAAGTTTGAAAGTCAGGCTTTGAGACAAAGAAGAATTCACCCTCTTACACCAGTCTGATATCCAAAGATATAATTCATTGGAAGATAGTGCTTTCAGTGGAGAAAGAGAAGGGTTGGAAATTATGAATCTTACCTTTAAATTGATATTGTGATTCAGACTTCATAATGTCTTAGTATTTCATCTATTGGTTTACACTGGGGAAAATGTTTCATTTAAAATGTTTTCTCCCCAATGATCAACTGTACCGAAAATGTTGCCAGAATCATAAAATTGCTACTTCACATGCACACACACACACACACACACACACACACACACTAACCTTTCACTGTAAGAATTTTCAAACCTATGGGGAAATAGAAAGAAGAATACAATGAATATACCGACCAGCCAGATTCAACTATCGTCAATAAAATAAATGACAGGATAACACAATATTAGGTGCCATAATGGCAGTGTGGTAATGTAGACAGATATTTTTTTACTTACACAATGTATTTGCTTCAGTTCCCCTGCCCCCAATATTTGCCTTTATTTCCACAGTGCCATTATGGCATCTAATAAAGTTAGCGAATGGAATTTAATAGCCAACTCATGCTTAAATTTGCTCTCAAACTCTTAAGTGATGTTTTATTTATTAACTAGACACTATTGGCAGAAGATGAGAGATTTGAAGGCTTGGTACTGTTACTTAGTTGATGTTAAGTCAGGGGAGGATCAATTGGTACTAAATTGGTAGCTAGAGCCAGCAAAATGTGTAGTACTTATCCATTCATTTGGAAACATGCCCATCAAGTTACACTGATCCCTTGAGAAATCAAGGGATCAACTAGGATTAGCTCGAGCTTCCCAGCCCAGTCCTCATGGGTCTCCGACTTCATCAAAAGCCTTCTGGCTCCAGTATAGAGGGGGAATACTACTGAAAGAAGCCTCCAGACAACAGTCCACTATTCCATCATCTTTTCTTGAGTAGTTCACTTTTTATTTCATTCCTTGAAATGCTACATCTAACTATAAAAATACTAGGAGAAAATATGTGAATATATTTTTCTTATCTCAGAAAGGAGAAGATTTTTCAAAGCAAGGCATGAAACATTTGATGACATAAACATTTGACACATCATTATGGCAAAAGATAAAATAAGTAAAATTTAAGAGCTAATAATAAGGCTGGAGAAAAGTGTTTATAACAGAGTTCCCTAATTGCTAATAATGCCTATAAATCAGTAAGAAATAAATTAAAATGTGAGCAGAGGATATGAACAGGCAATTTAACGATGAGGACATGGAAATGCTCACTATGTAGAAAGATGATTAAAGAAATGAAAAATAAAACAAAAATGAGACACCTCATTCATCTTCTGACTGGTATGAATTACAGAGGCTGATAAACTTTAGTACTGATGAGCATATGGGGGAGAAAAATTTCACATCCACTGTAACTGAGCATGCAAATGGGTACAACTTTTGTAAGGGCAATTAGGCATGTGTTACTATTATTCCAGATTTCTGTTTTTCTCACTAGCTTGTAAAGTTCTTTTCAGACTGCCTTTGTTCCTGACTCCACTTCCTATTTTTGCATCTGTTTTCTCCTAGATGGTGATATTTGTACTTCTGACTTTGAACCAGTAGCTTGACCTTGAGTCCTGAGTTTTGAGATCTCTTCATAACTGCAAGTTGTTCTCAACCAAAGTTTGACTTTAATTGGTCCATACCTTTGAGAATTTTGGAACAAGTACATGCAAATTCAAGTTACCATCTTTTTCAGTTGTTTTTTTTTATTCTGACTCGCCTGTGGTAAGGCTGACATTTGCGTCACTTGCTTCTACCTTTATTCTTTTGCCTCTTGTCCCCTCCACAGCCACTGACTCCATACATGTGTCAGCAAACAAAAACTGTTTGCCCTTTTAATTTGTTTTGTGACAGCTACTGTTTGCTTTTTAAATATTGCATATTAGGCTTGTGTGCTGCTCAGTGATATAAACTTTCTGTAACTGTATATTTGCATAAGTTAGGGTCAGAATGGCCTCCAAGAAAAAGAGCAAGAAGGTGGATGATGGAAATACAAGAAGGGTGAAGGGAGCCAGAAGGGTGATGGCCACAGCAATCAAAATGAGAGTTCTTAAAATGCTTGATAATGGCAACACCAATACCATTGTAGGGCATTTGTTTGGTGTTAATGAATTGACGATTCTTACCATAAAGAAAAATAGGAAGGCCATTAGGGCCAGTGCATCGAGGGGCACCACGGAATCATTGAGAAAATCATACATAGCTCGAAATGCCAAATTAGAGAAAATGGAAAGAGATTTGCATTTGTGTTTTCTAAAACAGAGAAGCCTGAACAGGCTTCTTTCTGTTTGCATAATCCGTCAGCAAGCCTCACCAAAATACAAATTTAAATTTTGATCTGGACAAAGAGTTATCACCTTCATTTTGAGTAATGGGTGTTTGGATAGATTTAAGAAATGCTATAGTCTGTATGAAATTAAGTTGCTGGTGGAGGGACCCGATTATGAGATTGCTGCAACATATCCTGACTTCCTGAAGAACCTGATTGAGGAAAATGGCTATTTTCCTGAACAGGTCTTCAATGCCAATGAAACAGTCCTGTTCTGGAAGCACATGCCAACTTGCACATCTATCGCAAAGGATAAGAAAAAGACCCAGGGCTTCAAGTCTGGAAAAGACAAGCTCAAAGTTCTGCTTTGCTCCAGTTCTTCTGGTGAATTTCTGGTTAAACCCATGTTGCTTCACAGATTCTGAAATCATTGCCCTCTTAAAAGAGAATGTTGGAAACACTTTTCTGTTTTCATGAAGGGAAACCAGAAAATACAGATCACCAGGAAACTCTTCTTGTACTGGTTTATGAACAGTTTAGTTCCTGAGGTGAAAGAATATTTAAGTGAAAAGAATCTCAAATTCAAAGTTTTGCTGATTCTGGACACCTATTCTACCAACAAAAGTGCCATATTAAATGCTGACCTTTGCATTCAAGTCATCCCCATTCCCCCCAATACCACTCCCTCCCTTCAGCCCATGCATCTGGGAGTACTAAAAATGTTCATGATATACTACACTTGGGGTATATTTGACTACCTCGCCGATCTTATGCAAGAGAACCTGCAACTTACTGTGCAAGTAGCTTGCCCAAACTTTACCATTTGTAATGCTTAAACAATAGCACAAGAATTAGTGAAAGGAATAAAAAAGTCAACCCTTAATAGAGCCGGGCAGAAACTTTGAAATGAGGTCATAACTGATTCTGAAGGTTGCCTTCCAGTGATAGAAGAAATTGAAAATATCGTAGCATCTGCGAAACGGTTAGGGAGTGAAGGATTTGAAGACATTGAGTTGCATGACGTTGCTGAACTGTTAGACACCCTCAGAAGACAGCTGAGAAATATTTCAGAGATGTGATTGCATCAGAAGCTGATAAGAGAGGTCAGGGTAGGTTAAGATCCAGAACTTGAAGATTGGTGAAATGGCTACTCTGCAAGCCAAATCGCTGGGGTGATTAAGAGGAAAGAGATCCTTCGGTGGATTATATATTGACCTTCAGGCAAGGCTTAAATGATTACCAACAACCCTATAAATCAGTAATAAGAAGCCTTCACATGAAGGCCAATAAGTCTTTTGTCTCTGCTTCTTTCAACAGGGAAGAAGAGCCCGGACCCATCTAAACCTGTTTCGCGAGCAGGAAGCAGAAACTCTGCATGCAGAGAGCTGAAATTTGGGATTCAGACTCCTGACAGTACTGGCGATGTAGTGGAGATCTATGAGCTGGAGGATGAAAGTGATGCAAAAGACTGAGCTTTCTTATCTGCAGACAAAATCCCATTTTCTCTATTTTCCTCCTATTGCTACTGTAATGACCGCAATCTTCATTGATACATTATTGCCCTCACTTTGAGATCAGAGATTAGAGAAACTAATTGCCTGATATCCACTATTGTTAATGTAAAATTTATAAAATAATACTAAGATTCACTTTACTTAGTGTTTTATTATAGCACACAAACCAATTGTCTGGGCTTTCAATACTTCCTTCCCTGACCCTATTTCTCCAAATGGTCATAAATTCCTCTGACAGGAGTTCTGATACTATGGGGGTGTCAGGAACTCAATTGTATAGTACCTGGGGAGGGAGCTACTCCACCTGGTTTGACAATCTGAATTTGTCCTCTGGATCCTGAAATTAAATTTTAATACTGATTAAGCCTAATTTGCTCTCTAACCAGAAAGGACCCAAGTCCTTCCTTTTAAATAATTGGTTACAAGTTAATTTGTTTTTCAGCAATTGTATAAAAGTTAGCTGTTGGCCAGTCCCAGAAAAGCAGAATATTTGATGTCCTAATGGATTCTTGAGATTACTTTGTACCTGATCAAGGAGGAGAAGCTGCTAGAGGTCATTTCCTTAGGTATTGTCTATTCTCATATCCTGCCTTCCTTTATGATTTGAATGGTTGACTATCTCCTAGAAAAGGGATATTGATACTTTCTATTCCTTAAAGGTGGTGGAGACTTTATTCCCAGATTTGTTTTTTTAAATTCCCTCCATAATTTCATATATTTGCTTTATTGAACTTAACTGGTTTACAAACATTCTTGTTGTTGTTGTTTTAATTTTGGATCTTTGAATTTTTCTAAGCAGAATTAACAGAGGAAAACATATGACAAAGCCAGAGATATGAAGCTCATATCTCGTTCTAAGAATTCTTGACAAAGACATGACAAATCTGCTTGTTCTTTTGGTTACTGGTACACATTCCCACCTAACATTCATTTTGGACTCAGCTGGACGTTATTGTGGAAATAACGGGTAGGAAGTCCGAATAACATTGCTTTTTGGTTTTGTTTTGTTTTTTTACTTTAACACCACAGCATAATTTGTTAATTTATTAAGTGCAAGTTTTACTAGCCAAACATTGCTGGCCATTTTTCCATGAATGCTTTGATGCATTCCTTTATTTAAAAACGCAGTTTTACTGAAATAATATTCACACACCATATAATCCATCCAAAGTATACAATTAATAGCTCACAGCATCATCATATTGCTGTGCGTTCAACCTTTTTGGTATTAACTGTATTTGTTAATTCAGTTTTGTATTAACTACTCTTTGCGCCTGCGTCAGAGCATTGGCACCACAGTCATGCTGATAATGATGTACGAAGAACTTGAATAGATAAAAGGAGAAAGATAATTCATTGGCATGTACTTGCCAAAAGGAGACCTTCTAAGCTTGAGAAAACATGCAGACAACTGGAATGTTGCTGTTTATGTATAGTAGTGAGAAAATGCTGTCTTTAAACCACCCTTGTCCAAAAATGACACCAGGGAATAATTTGTATTGTATCTCATAGGAAGCATGGAGGAAGCCCATTCGAGTTGAGATGTGGAAGGAGGGGTTGGATTTGTGAATTCTCCTCAGGCTGGAGTTCTGGATCATAGACTACTTATATCTGAGTTTGAAGTGATCAGGGAGAAGGAAAAAAAATTAAAAGGCTAAAAAGGCTGGCTTGTATAGTTCCAGTTGCAATGACATATATTCTTCCATAAGTTCAAAAGAGGCATATGAGGGGTGAAAACCACTGTAGGGTGCTGTGGCTCTAGTGACACACCAGCGTGCCAGGTGAGCGTTTGCCCTTGTTTTGGAACACAGTGGGCCTCAACACTGGTGGTACATCTGAGTCATTTTGGGGAGCTTTTAAAAATCTGGATTTCTGGGACCTACCCCTAAACCTGCTGAATCAAGGATGAGACCAGCTTCTGTATATTTTGGAAGCTCTTTAATGATTCTTTATACAGCTAGGGTTGCAAACCACTGCTCTCTGGCTAGATAACTCAAATGAGAGTGGGCTTAGGAGCTAGGAAACCTTGATTTCAAGTTTGTGCTCTCCCAAGAGTCCAGTGGATGGTCTTCTTTATCTGTCAAAAGAGAGGATAAGACCAATTGGTTTCTAAAGTCCTTCTTTCTCTGACACTATTTCCTTGAGAGAAAGGCACAGCAACCTCCCTGGTTGGCTTTGAGAGCTAAGCCCTTGCATAGAGACCAAAGGTGAGTAGTAGCAGCATTGCATTCTTGTTATTTTAAAAATCGTGCTTGGGGGACTTGTCATATTTTAGTCCCTTGCAGAAAAGAAAATTAGACATAGGTGTTGTAGGAAAAAAAAATGAAAATGGAGCATCCACTTTTTGAAGGGAAAACTAGAGAGTACTTCCTGGGAGTGTCTTTTTCTCTGATAACTGTGGTTTTACTTCTGGGTTCTAGGGTTTGGGGAAAATAATAATGCATAGATATCGTGTGTAAAATGCTTTAATATTTTGTATCTTTTGTTTTCATAAACAAAAGCAGTGAACTTTGTATGCTCATTGTTTCAAGGGTCTATGATAATTTGTTTATTCCTAATAATGCCTAGAAGTAAAATATCAGTTTTCTTTTTACCAGTGTAATCATTGGTTCTCCATACATTTAAAGAAATGAGCTTTCCTGATCATTTTACCATTCATTGAGATTCCTGCCTTGGCAATTTTTGTTCTCAAAGTTTGACAAGAATTTGACAAAATAAAAAAATTTTAATTGAATAGCCTTAATGAGAACTCTTAATATAAAACAGTAAAATGGGAAACTGACTATTGTATGATTCTAGTTGCCATAAGAATGCCTAGACTTTGGTTGATAGATGGAAACATTTATTTGTCTAGGTCCCCCAGGTCATTTGAAAAAAATTTTGGAAGAAATCTAATTCTTGTTTAAGGCAATAACCAATTAAAATAATCCAAGAAGTATCATTAATGAGGATAAAAGATGGACTATTTTAACATGGTTGAGTTTAACATGTCAGCAGAACTTAGAGGAAAATGTAAAAGTTTGGTATAACCTAAACGGTAGAAATAGAATTTAATGACAATGCTGTCATGTAAGTGGGTGTTTTTTGGTTCTTGGATAAGTTAAGAATGGTTCCCCAAATTGAAAGCTGAAATTTCTGTTAGTACATTTTACGCATTGTTTGAGTGGAGGGTGTTTTTCTTTTGTCACATGGTTCGGGGAAATTCTTATGCTCAGTATTATGAAGTGCATGGAAACGTCCTTCTTCACAGGCATATTTAACACTGTGTAAAAAGAAAACAGAAAAGAGTAGGGCAGGGAGAATAGGGAGTCCAGGCTGCTGGAATTTGGAGAAAATATTAGAAAACTAGCATTTCATTTAAAAAGAATATTTTGTTTGTTTAAAATCTTTTAAGTTCAAAATGCAGAGAAGGTTCTTTAAACTTAACATTGGGATTACATAGCTGTTGCCACCTGAATGCTAATACAGGGTTTCTACAGTGTGTATAGTCTAACAGCTTGTGTGAACAATGTTTGTGCTGTGAAATACATTGATCACTGAACTTTACAGAGTCTTACCTTTTAATGGGCTTTGATGTCAGTGTGTTCTGGTTGTTCATCTAAGAATTTAGAAATAAATAGAATGTGCTATGAATGGAGTGTATGTGTTCTTGGAGATCATAAAGTCAAATAGAAGAGAGACAAAAGAAAAGATACATTTTGTTAGCCTGAATAACAGCTACTGAGAAATTAAATATAAATCTAGTGCATTGGAGAGGTTGAATGTCATCTTTCTTGCATTGCTACATAAAGCTAGAGATAGAATTCACCCATCATCATTGCAAACATGGGACTTAGAGTGAGGGCTTTGCCACTAACTTCTTGTCTGCACTGGCTGGGCTGGGAACTCCTTCTGTTTGGGTGAGTGATGCTTTGCTCTGGCGGTATGACCTTTGCACTTACTGGGGTGCATGGAATTAGCATAGAGCCCGGGCTTTGGAGGACCTGCTTTCAACAAATCTCCCTGCCAGAGATCAGCTGTGTGACTGTGGGCATGATTCTTAACCATTCCAGGTTTTTGTTTCTAATCTGTAAAACGGGGTCAAAAACACTGCATGACAGAATTGCTATGAGATTATATAAAGATGAGATGCTTAGCACAGTGCCTGGCACATATTAAGCACTCAAATTGTTGCTGTTACTATTATAACATTAATATAAATCATAGAGGTAGAATACAATTTACTCTTTGTATTTTTACTATTTCAATATTTATTTTCTAATTTCTCTCAATATAAGGGAGGCATGGTGGTTTTAAGATGAGAGAGGGAATAAAAAATGAATCTTAATATTGTTTGCTTTTGACAGATACCTGAAGCAATGGTTCCTTTGTCCCTAAGTTACTCTTTGACCTGCAGTGATTCTCTGTGGTATATTTATAATGTGGTTATCATTGCATGATATTTAGTCATTAGAAGCAATGATTTTCTTTTTTTTTTTCCTGACATGGATGTATTCCTAGTCTCTACAAAATAATTCATCCATTTGGATCCACTTTTAAGATAATTAAAGTCACTCTGTGACATTAGGAGTAAAGATCAGGATATGTAGGACCTAATTTGCTTCAACAACCAAGTTATTAGCTCAGCTGCTCTTGAAAGAAATTGGATAAGTATAAGCAATCTTATTGGTGAGAATGATTCCTCACATCTCATTTCTGAACTTCTCTGTATTTCACGTATTTTGTGATGGCATTCAAGAAGTTTAAAATAGTGGTATTCAAAATGCTGAGTAGCCATCATAACTCGGATGCTGTGCCTGCTTAGCAGAACTGTCACAGTTTAAGTCCAAGCCACTCATGTGGGTGATTGCAGTGCCCTCTTTACTCACATCTCAACCCTTTCAGCATTTTAATTTAGAGACTTTCGTGTTTTAGTATTTATACCCAGTAGTCCTTGCTGCCCAATTAACTTTCCTTGGGTACAGTTTTGACCCTGAAACTTACTCGCTCAACATCCTTCAGTGGTGGTCCATTGACTTATATTCCAATATTTGACCTTTAAACCAAGGTCCAGTCCTGGTGTACCTTAGCAGTTCTGTCTGCCATTGTTCTCATTCTTGTAATTTATGTGACGGCTCTCATCCTTACATGAATACTAAGGACATTCTGCGTGCAGCAAAACTCTGTTCTCTTGAACTTGTCACTTAAACTCTGGTGGATAGGATAAGAATTTAGACTTATTACCTGAGGCCTGGGTGCATGGAATGAGCCTACCAAGCTGTAGTCTCTCTCTTCATTCCTTTCTTACTTGAATTTCTTCTTAAGCCTCCAACCTACTAGACTAGGACTTCCCTACTGAACCCCAGCCTTCTTGCTGGAGCCCTAAATGCAACCCACTTGATTGTGACTCTGAATACAAGGCTTCCCATTAGGGTCCCTGAAACAACGGGAGATCAGAATCCCATTCTTAGGTTCTTGCAGGCTCTTCTCCTGAGTATCATCACATTACGTAGTATCTTTATTTAAGATTGGGCTTGGATGGGAATGATATCCTGGAACATACTTAAATTTACCATCCCCTAGTTGGGGATCTAAAAATGGCTTGAAAAACGAAGGCTCTTGGGCCAAATCCAGCCCACCTGTTTTGTTTTAAATAAATTTTATTGCAACATACCCACACCCACTCATTTTCTCACTGTCATGGCTGTGCTACAATGATAAGAGTTGAGTATATACAACTGTATAACCTTAGAAACTTTATATATTTACTTTCTGGTCCTTTATAGAAAAAATTTGCTGACCTCTGATCTATAGCCAACTAAGTCCCCTAGCCTTGACACTTCTTGTTATTTGATAAAATCCCACTCTCATCCTGTCAATTCATAAAGACCCAGAAGGCCAGTTCATTGAGACTATGAAGATATATTCCAACCCAGTCAAACTACTTGCTTTTACTTGAATTTCCCTGATTCCATTTTTTTCTCCTGATTCCATTTTGTCATCTTCTTGGAATATCCTTTCCCTGTTTCTTATTAGTGGAAGAGATGCCATAGTCATAAACACTCTTAGAGTAATTTTATGGTGTCTTTTTTTTTTGTATGCTGTGTGGTGGGGGTCACATTTCATTCCCTTTCCATGTGAGTATCCCGTTATTCCAGCACCATTTGTTGAATTAATTTTTTTGGAGCTGGGGAAGTGCATAGGCCAGGAATTGAACTCTGGTCTCCTTCATGACAGGTGAGAATTCTACCACTGAACTACCCTTGCACCCCCCCATGGTGTCTTTTAATATAATATCTAGGCCCTACTATGAAAGTCTTTAAACATTGCCAATGTCTTTCAACATGGCATTTTAATATCCAGACCTTCTAGTATCTCTAAGATTAGGCCTTTCAATTTTTCAACATTAGATTTTCTGAGCTCCATAGCTTCACTTGCCAGATTTAAATGCTACAATATCCATGTCTTCCAATCTCTGGCTTGCAACATCTCCAATGCCTGTGTTTTCTATTTTCTCTAAGATTGGGATTTTAAAAGTCTAAGTCTTCTAATATTCTCAACAAACAGTCTTAAATGTCCAGGTCTTTCAGGGTCCAGAATCCTAACTTCTGAGTCTTCTATTGTCCCAATCTTCCTATATCTATAGGTCTTCCAGAGTCCATGTATTTCATAGTATCCAAATCCATCTCTTCCAAAATCATCTGGCACCTACATCTTCCAGTTCCTACATCTTTTTAAGGTCTTCACAATCTTGACTTTACAATGTCTTGTGATTGTCAGTTTCTCCAATGCTCATCTTTCAATATATACAATAAGGAGATCATCCAACATTCAGGTGTTCCAACCCTTTCCCCCAGTGTCTGAATGTCAAGGTCTCTTAAAATCCACATCATTTAAAAGCCAGATCTCTTAATATCCAAGTCTGCCAACATCCTTGACTTCCAGCATCAGAAAAAATGTAATTCTTCCAAATTCAATATTTTAACATAAATACATCAATATCTAGGTTTTCTAATATCTCTAACATACAGGACTTCTGATTTTAGGATTTCCATTATCAAGGTCCTCATTGTCCATATCTTCCAATGTTTACGGGTACCAAGGTACAGAACTTGCAATATCTATAGTGTCTGGGGCTTCCAGTATATATGGCTTCCAATGTCCATGACTTCCAACATTCAGGGCCTCCAAAGCCTCCAATGTCCAGAGTAACCATTGTCTCCAAAATTCAAGGCTTCCAATGTCTCCAACATCCTGTGCTTCCAATGTCTCCAATGTCCAGGGTTTCCGGCGGTGCCAGTGTCAAGGTCTTCCAACAACTCCAGGTCTTCCAGCAACTTCAAGTCTTCCAGCTAATTACAAGTCTTCCAGTAACCTCAAGGTCTTCCAGCCAATCCTGGTCTTCCAGAAGATTCCAGTCTTCCCTCAAATCCACGTCTTCCAAACAATCCATGTCTCCTGGACAAATCATGTCTTCCAACAACCTCCAAGTCTTCCAGCAAATCCAGTCTTCCAGCACTTATAGGTCTTCCACAAAATGTACATATTCCAAGAAAATCCATGTCTTCCAGGAAAATCTACATTTTCCAGGAAAATCTGTGTCTTCCAGCAAATGCAAGTCTTCCAATACTTTCAAGGTCTTCCAACAATCCAGGTCTTCCAGTCAATCTGTGTCTTCCGGAAACAAATCCAGGTCTTCCAGTCAGCCCATGTCTTCCAGAAAAATCTACGTCTTCCACCAAATCCAGATCTTCTGGTCAATCCATGTCTTCCAGACAATTTATGTCTTCCCCAAACTTCCTGGTCTTCCAGATAATCCAGGTCTTCCAGCCAATGCATGTCTTCCAGAAAAATCCATGTCTTCCCTCAAATCCAGTTCTTCCAATAAATCCATGTCTTCCAAAAAATCCATATCTTCCTATAAACTCCAGATCTTCCAGCAAATCCGTGTCTTCCAGGCAATCCAGGTCTTCCGGACAATTCGGGTCTCCATGCAATCTACGTCTTCCAAAAAGGCTACGTCTTCCAGAAAATCTGCATCTTCCAACGACCTCCAGGTCTTCCAGAGAATTGTCTTCCAGAAAATCCATGTCTTCTATCAAATCCATAGCTTCCAGCAAATCTAGGTCTTCCATCAAAACCATGACTTTCAGAAAATCCATGTCTTCCAGCAATTCCACATCTTCCAACAAAGCTATGTCTTCCACAAAATCCACGTCTTCTAAGGACCTCCAGGTCTTCTAGAAAATTTGTCTTCCAGAAAATCAACGTTTTCCAGCTAATCCACGTCTTCCATCAAATCAATGTCTTCCGGCCTAGCCACGTCTTCCAACAAAGCCACGTCTTCCAACAAAACCACGTCTTCCAGAAAAACCATGTCTTCCAACTAAGCCAAGTCTTCCAATAAATCCATGTCTTTCCACAGCTCCAGGTCTTCCAGCATCTCCAGGGCTTCCAGCATTGGCTCATCTTCCAGCATCTCTGCATCTTCCAACATCAGCATCTTCCAGCATCTCCACATCTTCCAGCATCTCCACATCTTCCAGCATCTCTACGTCTTCCAACATCTTCAAGTCTTCCAACAACTACCCAGTCTTCCAACAGTGGGCTCAATATCCACGCCTTCCAATGTCTCCAGTGTTCCGGTGTTCTAACGTTCAGGTCTTCCAATGTCTGCAATATCCAGGTATTCTAATATATTCCATAGTTCAGGTCTTCCAACCCTTTCCCAGGTTCAGGCTTTTCAAATCTAGTTTTCCCATATCCAGACCTTCCCATGTTTAGATTTTTCCACAGCTTAGGTCTTCCAAATTTAATATTTCTGGTGTCAAGAATTAGCTTCAAAAACAAATTAATAGGGCATCCTTCTCATAGACCAGATCTTATGGACCAACTTCACTGCAGCTTAATAGTGTTTTTGCTATTAGGAATGTATGTTTAATCTCTACAACTTTTAAAGATAGTGTTCATAAAACAGTTTCTATGGAATAAACACACAGATGGGATTGCTGTGATAAGCTTTGCTACTTTGTTAATGTTTATAGTTTTTATATAGTCAATTGTGTTTAGGTGCAGGTGAATTTTTTTTATTTTGATAGGAAAAATTCCCACTTGGAGACCATTTATTATTTTAGATAAAGTTAACTTACAATGTTTTTGTCCATTTTTAATAGCATCAATTTTTCCTTGTTTGGTCTTATATGACTAATTAATATAAATATTAATAATGATAAATAACACCTAGCATAGCATTTGCTTCATCCAGGCACTGTTCTAAGGTCCTTACATGTATCAACTCACTTAATTTTCACAACAACCCATTGAAGTAGGTACTATCATTATCCCCGTTTTACAGAAGAGGAAACTGGTGCAGAGAACTGAAATAACTTGTCCAAAGGACACAACTGGTAAACTATGGAGCTGGGATTTGAATCCAGCTAGCCTGCTTCCAAAGTCCATGATCCTAACCACTACATTACAATGTCTGCCATTGAATATCAGGGTGAGAATGATGGGATCCAAACTTGATTGTACCCACTTTATGTGAGGACTATTATAAGATCTTAAATACAACTAGTCTCACTTTTTCCTGCTATGGTCAGAAACTATTTGTATTCACAGATCTCATTCCTCGGTCAGCTACTACCATTCCCTTTTTTATGTATATGGAACTAGGCACAAAGACCTCCTGATAAACATTTTCAGTTTGGGCAGGTGTCAAGAAGCACTGAGGAAGCACTGAGTTCAAACATGCTTTAGACTCATATTCATGGCTTCATGCTTTGAGGACTGGTGCCCGGAATTGAACTCTCCCATCTACTTTAATTCCTTATCACTCATCAGTCTACAGTTTGCACCTTACTTTCTCAATTATTTATCATTAGTTTGTTTCTGACCTCCAGGATCTACCTGCTTCTTCAAATATCACTGACTTCCTGGATTCCTGACCACTGCCTTGTGCCTGACTAGTGGTAACTACAACTCCGTAACTCCCAGCATGCTGACTTAGAGAACTAATCACTTGGTTCTCCAAGTCTCAGCTCCTACCAGTGCCTTCAGCAATATTGCTACTTGTGCTTCCAGGTAGCATGACATACATTAAAGCCATATAATGAAATTGTGTTTAGACAAGGAATCTTTAAGGATTTAGAATCATCTCCATGGCAATGAAAAAATTAATAATCATGAAATAACAATGTTTTCCAAATGTCCAATGACTTACACTTACAGCATGCTGTCACTTCATTCAAGAAATATTTATTGGACTCCGACTGCGTACCAGGCATGTTTTAATAGAGCTTAAAATCTTCTGGGGGGAAACAGACAGTATGCAAAATAATTGAACAATTATTTATTAGTTATGGTAAATACCATGAATACCATGAAGGAAAAGTTAAGTATAGGATGCTGTGAGAATCTGGCGAGTCAAGGAAAGTGTTCCTGAAGAAGTAACACTTTGGTGACACAGAAGGATCTATGATATGATTCATTTTTCACTATATATAACCTTGTGACTTAGGTAAGATGGATATTGTTATATCAGTTTTACCTCATCAGAGGTTAAACAGCAAGTGCTAGAGATGAGCATAGGATCCAAGTGCTTTGACTTGTTTTTCCCTAGTGCACCATGCTGCCTTAAAATATATAGTTACGTACAGCTTGGCAATATATATCAAGAGGTGTAAAAATGTTTGAACTCTTTGACTTAGTATTTTCACTTCAAGGAATCCACCCAAAAGAAATGATCTAAGAGATGGATCATTCATGTACAAATATATTCCCCTCACATAGTTACTTGGCATAACAACAACAACAACAACAAAGCAGTAAAATCTAAGGGTGTGACTTTCAGGGAATGATTAAATGATGCTATGTCCATGTGATGGAATAGTCTTCCATTCAAATAGCTATGGTATATTTATATAAGGTTACGTGAAAAATCAATACGAGATTATATAAAGTGTGATTGCAATTATTTAAAAATGTGTACTCAGGGACAAACACCTAGAAATAAACACAATGGAGAGTGTGAACTGATGATCGCTGGTAGGATTATATATGATTTTTATTTTCTTCTTTATATTCGTTTTGTTCCAAGTTTTTTACATTGTGAAAGTATTTTATAGCCAAGAAAAATATTTAAACAATTGTGCACAAAAATTCATTATTTGTTTATCATTTTTATTACACATGCAATCAAGTTTAACTATTGGAAGAACTTTAAAATGTAAGTAAGCAAAGCAAAATAAAATTAAAATCATCAGTAGTCTCAATACCCAGAGCTAATCACTATAACATTTTTGGTATATGTTCTTCCAGACTTTTTTCCAGGTATGTTTATTTTTCTTGAACAAAATGGAATCATGCTTCCACTTAGCCTATTTCTTTTGCTTAATAAGTTGAAAACTTCCCATGTTAGTAACTGCCTATCTATATTATAATATTATATATAACTTATTTAATCCATTTCCTATTGGTTTAAGTTCCTTCCATTTTTTTGGTGTTATAAAAGCTGCTGTGATGAGCACACAGGTTGTGCAACTTCTGCCAAACAAAAACTTCATTTCCTACATGGTGGCCCTGTATATATTTGCATGCAAATTTTTCAGCTGTTACTTAGATAAATTCCTAAAAGGGAAGTTGGCTGGTCCAATGTACATCCTAATGTTTATCATAGCAAAAATTTGCAAGTAATCCAGATATCGAGGGATTAAGGGTAGTTAAATAGTATTCTCTTGTAACTACATCTTAGAATACTATGCAACCATTTAAATTTATACCATTGAAGCATATTTACTGACATGGGACTATGTTCACAAGATTTCATTTCAGAGGAAAAGGTCACATGAAATTAAAAGGAAACTATATAAATGCCCTCAAAGAAAAATAACTGGAAGACTATACACTAAAATGTTAATAGTAAAAATCCCAAAAGGAGAATAGATAAACTATGGTATATTCACAAATGGAAAATTATATAGCAGTGAAATGAATGCATTCCAACTAAACATAATGTGGGTAGGTTTTACTTCTCTAATGTTGAATTAAGATGATTAAATATAATAGGATATGATTTTTATATTATTCAAAATAAGTAAAATTAAGCATTATATTCTTGTGGCATATATATATTTCTATAGGATTAAATACTTATTTAAATGCAAGGGAAGAGCAGACAAAAACTTCAGAATGG